>PVKM010013746.1:0-29903 GCA_004027735.1 Carollia perspicillata | reverse complement strand
AACTTTCATTCAGAATGGATGGGCAGATAAAGTGCTTCTCAGATAAGATCAAGTTCAAGGAGTTCATCATCACCAAGCCCTTACTATATGAAATGTTAAAGGGACTTACCTAAGAAAAAGAAGATAAAAATATGAACAGTAAAAAGACAGCAAATTCACAGTTATTAACATCCACACCTAAAACAAAAGCAGACTAAGCGGTCACCTAAAACAGGAGCAGAGCCACAGAAATAGAGGTCATATGGAAGTTTAGCAACAGGGGAGTGGGAGGAGAGGGTGGGGAGAAGGTACAGAGAATAAGTAGCATAGATGTGGGGAGAAAATAGACAGGGAGAGGGCAAGAGTAGTGTGGGAAATGTAGAAGCTAAAGAACTTATGACACATGGACATGAACTAAAGAGGGGGAGTGTGGGTGGGAGGGGGTTCGCAGGGTGGAGGGGAATGAAGCGGGAAATGGGAGAACTGTAATGGCATAATCAATAAAAAAAATTAAAAAAAAATAACAGGCGGAATACTAGGAAAACTCAGGTGTTAGCCTTAACTGATAGGCTTAAATGATTAAAGCTGTAAGTGACTAATATATGCAGAAAGCTATTATTCCAAAATTGTGTAGTTTTTGAATAAAGACTCCTTTCCTTTATCACCAAACCTCTGCCTCCTGAATCTTGCCTAGAGGGAGGCAGCGGGCAGCAGGACCCCACTTACTGTTTGGTAACAGCCTTATCTATGTAGATCCTGCCTTTATTTTTTATCACACCATCCCTACTGCCTTTTATAGCACTTTAGCTGTGATTATTTGTTTGCTTACTTGTTAACTGTTTCCCCCTCTAAGATGTAAGCTCCAGGAAGGTGGCAGTGCCTATCCCGTCAGATACACCAGTAGAAAGTCCGTAAACACTGTGTGAGAGAACTGAACGAGGAGCCTACCTTAAGTGGGTAAGAACAGGAGGCAGCATTTCGGCTAGCTCATCCATTGTGGGGTACTGGTACCTGAAATCCAGAAGGATACCACCTGGATTAGAATGCAGCCATATTTTACAATTACAAGAACAGCTAGAAAAGTACAGAGTTCTTAGATAAAAGCATTCCCTTTATCAAAGGAGGTGATGTGGAGTCTGGAAATGACTTTGGCATGATGTGAAACTTCCTACAACTGCTGTGCTAAGCAGAAGGTGAAAGACCTACATGTTTCTATATCCTCAAAAGCAGTCTCTTGGCCCTGGCTGGTGTGGCTCAGTGGGTCGAGCGCCAGCCTGTGAACCAAAGGTCATCAGTTCAATTTCCAGTCAGGGCACATGCCTGGGTTGTGGCCAGGTCCCCATTGAGAGCCTGTGAGAGGCAAGTGAGTGCTGTTTCTCTCACACGCTGATGTTTCTCTCCCTCCTTTCCCCTCTCTCTGAAAATAATCCTGGACCAGAGGAAGCCACTGGAAAAGAATAGGTAATATGGCTCTCTGTCAGGGTATTCCAAATCCCTAACAAATCACTTCAACTGGGGTTCAGTCTCAGTAAACTTCCAACAGTGAGAACTGACGCAGAAAGTATCTCTTGGCCTGCTGCTTTTATCTAGGCAGCTAAAAGTAAAAGTAAATAAAGCTCTACTGGGCTTAAGCATAGTCACAAATCCTGGGCTCTTTACTATGAATGTTATTTGTTTTACCTAGGCATAAGACAACATGGTTACTTGTTTATTGCATTTGAATTTGGTTTAGGACATGAACCACTGGAATATAAAACGGTCAAGCACACCCAGGAATGGATTCAAACTAGGCATCCAAGAAAAGTACAGAGCACCTAGAGATTACAGACTCAAAGATCCTCTGCTTGAAACACTTGAGCAATGCAGTGCTTTTTAGCCATCTGTGCACAAAACAGAGAAAAGGAACGGGCCCTGGCTGGGCAGCTCGGTTGGTTAGAGTGTTGTCCCAATACGCCAAGGTTGCGGGTTGGATCCCCAGTCAAGGCACATACAAGAATCAACCAATGAATGCATAAATAAGTGGAAAAACAAATCAGTATTTTCTCTCTCCCTGTCCCCTTTTCTCTCTTTCTAAAATCAATAAATTAAAAAAAAAAAAAAGGAACAGAATCCAAATCTTATTGGATATAATCAGCTGGTCACTGGCCAGTTTGTGTCTGACAGACAGAACAGCTCGAACACGACGCGGTCGGTAACATGCACTCGGAGCCATTCTGCCTGCATCGAGCCCCCACTCTGGGCTTGTTATGTCATCTTGGCCAAGCATTTTCTCACTACCCCTGGGCCTCAGGTTCTTCACTTGCTAAATGGAGTAAGAGGAAACCTATCTCATAGGGTTGTGAGAGTTAAATGACTTCGTAAATGTAAAGTATTTAAAGCCATGTCAGGAATGTTGTGTAAGTGTTAGCAATTATTTGTCCGCAATGGTCTATTTCACAGCAGCCACTGGCAAAGGCAGCTCCGGAGAGAAGAGGCCCAGGGGAAGAATCAGCATTCCACGGCTGGAGCTTTCACTCCTCCTCCCAAGGTCTTCTCAATAATCCCCTCGCGCAGGGAAGAGTTCGGGAGCCTCCGGCTCCGCCTCGCAAACCAGATTTAGGATGAGGCTGAGAGCTCCAAGTCTAGTAAAAACACACCTCAACCTGACAGGGCAGATGCTCCAATACATGATGACACAGATACTTGAATTCCTATCACGAGATTGAGAGGTAAAGGTGGGGAGATACTTGTAGGAAGCTCAGAGGGATCTGAGTTTGGGCCTAGGTAACACAAAATGACAGATTTAAAACAGATGAGGAAACAGACAAAATGACAGATTTAAAACAGATGAGGAAACAGACAAAATGACAGATTTAAAACAGATGAGGAAACAGATAAAGACCACGAGAAGTGGGTGTTCTAGACCCTTCTGCCTAGCAATTACAGGGAGACAGGTTCCCGTCCACAGACAGCCCTTCCCGGTTATGGGAAAACACGCAGTTTTCCTCAACAGACTGTAAGTACACGACAGTCCTCTCAGAGCAAGGCGAGGAAATAATGACGGCTGGTTGGTAAGTATAATTTGTAGGCCGTGCTAAAATCAGCTGGGAAAGGAAACACTTCTCCCGCTAGAGCTCAGGCATTGGCTCGTGAGTGCAAAGATCTCGCTTGCCACCTTACCCTGTTGGGAACGAGGGTGCACCTTCCTGCTGGCCTGGGGCATCCACATGACAGACAGCAAAGTGCTGAGTGATCTCTTGCATATCCTCAAAGTTAAAGAACGCATTGAAACAGGATTTATCTGCAACAGTAAAGATAATCATAGGTCACAGGCCTTCCATTTCTCCCCAATTTTCCTCTACTGATCAATTCCGCATTATCGTCCTTTCATTCCCTTTTAATCACTGTCCCACTAACGTGAGGTGTCTGAACAATCTGTCTGACTCAAGCTGCCCTAAAGGCTGAATACCAGACACTTCAATGACTTGAAAATAACTAAGTCTCAATTCTACACAATGTCTACAAAGTGGAAACCAATTCTGGTGTTGCACACGATAATCTTATACTCATAATGCTGTCATTTTCATGCAGCTTATTCTTCAGTCTGACATAGAGACACTGATGATATCCCGAGAACCTGGCTAGAGCGAGTACCCTGGGCTGCTCACATTCACTTATGTGGAAGACTGCCTCCTGTAAAAAGGGCTCAGGTGCAGGGACAGGCTGCTGCTTCCGTTGCCAGCCTTTTAGTGTAACGGCTTAAATCGCTCTTCTACAGAAGCTCTAGCACTAAACTGTAGCCTCGAGTGCAGACCACCTCTGAAAGCCAGAGAAACGTGGAAGAGAATGTATGTATACCGACTGTGTGTGCCCATGGCTGGGGCCAGCATCTTATCCTACCATCTAGAAAAGCCCACTTAAAGCCACTGACGACAGGCTGTAGCTCTTCATTAAAGAGTTCACCACAAAGTTAAGTTCAAAACCTGGATTTGCTAACTTGAAATACAAAAAAATAAAATAAAATAAAGTTTAGACTTAAAAAGAACCTGATTTTAGTTCTATTTTCTTGACCAGTTCATTACATCAAGTTCTTTAGTAGATACAACCCAGAGCTGAGGTATAATTCCAGTATCCCCCAGATGAATTCTCCTACACATTTCCGGGAACGTGAATCATGCCAGTAACACGAAGAGGGAAGGTTAAGGCAGAAAGAAGAAAACCTATGTTCTGTTAGAGAACTAGGACCTGTTACCTGCATGTTTTAAAAATATACGTAGATGAAGCATAATAAAAAGGGAACATATAAAATGAAATACATACGGTTGAGGCCAATGTCATGGTATGTCAGAATCACTGGTCTGTTTCCTCTCGGTAGGCCTCGGACAGTGACGTGGACCACGCCGTGAGTCGTTTCTATGTCATGTTCCTGGAAGAAGAGAATGCAAGGTCTCAGCAAAGGCAGAAAGGACTTCCCGGCTTGCCCAAGTTTCACAGTATGTGATTCACAGCTACTCCCCACTGGCTGCGGCAGGACACATCACTGAACTATGCGCACACCAGGGAGATGTTACACTATACAGAAGAGTCCTGCTTTCTAATTTCTTTCAGATAAACTAACAAATAAATGAGGAACAAATATACTTTCTTATCCACAAAACTCACTTTCTTAAGTGGGGGAAATCAGGGATCTGTTGAGAATATATTTGCAACTGGCTATGGAAAGGAGAGCAACAAGTTGAGTAAGGACCGGGTAAGACCTGGGAAAGAAAGGCGAAGGAAGCAGAAGATATAAAGTTGCTGGGTAAAAAGCCAGGGGCTTCAGAGCCTCTTCATGTATGTTCCGTGGGCACCTATGGGTGTGCATGCCTAAACGTCTCCTCTTTCCAGGAGCTGCCATTGAGTCTCACCCATACATTACGGGAGTGGCTCTCACTGCCATGATTACAGGACTGTAACCTCATGTCCACGGCTAACTGGAGTCAGGTGGGCATCTGGTCGGTGCTGGGTCGGCTTCCTTCCCTGAGGATTTGTAATTGCCACTAAGAGATTCCATCCTTAGCTCGGTTCTTCTCGAGAACAGAGATGTGAACTGGGAGCTTATATTAAGCATTTTCACTGCTCTAATTCCTGGTTCTAGCTTAATTTCCCAGATATCCCTGCATGGCCTCTGGTTTAAACTAGCTTGGGTGGGCTTGTCCCCTGTACCCCAAAGGATCCTCAACAAAGCAATGAGTAGAGTTTAAGATGTAGTGAGAGCAGAGCTCAGGAGCTGAACAAAGCTGGAACGAAATGCAACCATGGCTGCTAAGACCAGCATTAAGAGTGTTTGGGTGTAAAGAGACTGTAGATAAGTTAACAGATTTATTCTAGTCTTCCTCAAAGTATTTCTCAAAAATAAAAAATTCTGTCTAGCCTAGTGAATTTTTGCTGACAAAGTCATCCACACCTATCTTAGAAAGTCTTAACAGTGGATAAGACAAAATTTACTATGTCAATAAAAATCCCAACAAAGGCAAAGGGCTTCCAACTTAATTTCCTATCTAACAATGAATCTTATCAGAGCTTTGATTTATTTTCTGATGTGGGACACAAAACAATCTTAGGTTAACTGACCAACAGTGCATCTCAGACCACAGGGCCCAGACTTGACTCAGTATTTCTGCCGTTCTCCATTACCACTAACCTCTATTCAAAGGCTTGAAAGGGGGGCGAAATGAAGGAGAGAATCAGGCACCATGAACTAACTGGCTACAAAACAAAGTATAGGGTTTGGATGGAAGGAAAGACAAATCCCTGTTACTGTATAAGCATTTCTCTTCTTGTAATGTCAGACTTACTGAGGAACCCCCTCCACCACCATCATTCATGAAACAACTATTTATGAACCCCTACCACCACAGCCTGGACTGAGCTCTGGGGATAAAACAATGAATAAAAGAGTTATGATCCCTGCTCTCACAGGGAGAATGCTTTAACAGAGAGGCCCACAATAAACATACAAACCAACCAATCCATAATAGCTGTGATAAGTGCTAGGAAAGAAATGAACAGAATGTTGTGACAGAAAATTGAGACAACATTAACTCTATCAGCAGTCAGGAAAATGTGTAAATTAAATCACTGAAATGTGGTTTCAGACACACCAGAATGGCAAAAATGTTAAAGTTAGATAATGCCAAGTGCTGGCCAAGATGCAGAGAACTAGTAAGTCATATACTCTTGGTGGGCATTTAAACTGAAACAACTATTCTAGAAAACAATCTGATAATTTCTAGTAAAGTTTAGAGGTGTCTAACTTACAGCAGTTTTACTTTTAGGTATAATCTAAAGCAATTCTCAAACATGGGCATACATACAAAAAGATATGCATGGAGATATACATTGAAGCTTTATTTATAATGTCAAAAAAATGAAAATAGTCTAAATATTCATCAATAGAGAAACTAATAAATGACTTATGACATATCCATATAATGCAATACAGATAAAAATTAATGAACTAGAGGTATAAATATTAATAAAGAAAAATCTCAAAAATAAAATGCTGAACTGAAATGCAGAGGTATATGTATGCAGATTTTTTTAAAAAGCAACACTATATAGACTGTACATGTCCACATACAGATATTTAAAGTGTAAAAACTTGGAGGAGAAGGAATGACACTAATATTAGGACTTGTTTCCTCCTGGGAGATTGTAAGATTGAAAAAGGCAACTCAAGGAAGCTTTGTGCTCTCTCTCCTGTTTCATTCTTAAAAGAAAGAGAATAAAGAGGGAGGGAGAAGCTGACAGGGGAACCAAAAAGTTAAAGATTTTAGCTTCAGTTATAGTTGATAGGCTTAAGTGATTAATGCACGTGGAAAGCTGTTATTCTAGGGACTGGAATGCATGACACACGAAGTTCCACAAGCAATCAACCTGGTGCCCCCGGGGGTCTGCAAGCGGAGGGAGATGGCGGGAGATGGCATCTCAGCCACCGCGCTCCAGGGAGGGAACTCGGTGTTGCACGTGAAGAGCTGCTGATCAACAGTTGCCTGCATGCTGCAACTCTTGTCCAATGGACCTCTTCCCCGAGCCCCTTACCTACTCTTTCTTCTGCTTAGACAATAAAAATGACACCCTGAGATGAGATGTTAGATGGTTTTTGAGGGTACGTCACCTGCCATATTCTCAGATCACCGCCATCTAAATAACGCACCCATAAAGATTCAATCTTTGTCTCTATGTATTGGTTCTGGTAGTGACAGGCGGCACGAACGCCAATTTTTCTGGATTCCAAGCTAGCCTCTGCCTGATGGGTGACACTACAGGAGAACCCAAATTGATGAGAATGTGCCACAATTTGTCATCACGACAACCTAGTTGCTGGAGACTTCCTTCTGCCACATCCAAACCTTCGGTAGAGTCTGGCTTAAATATTCTGGCTCGGCCTCTACTGAGGGCAAGACCAGCTTACGCTTTGGCCCTAAGGTCAGCGGACCTCTCCTCAGGCCAGGTAACTGATGGGGAGAGTGTATGCGGGGGTGGAGTGAGATGGGGGATAATGAGCTGTGGGGTTGGTTCAGAAAGATGATGAAAACGGAGATATAGCAGATGGTATAGAAGGGAACATGTTAAAAGCATGTGAGGGAATAGAGCAAAGTAACTACTTTATCATTTCATAATCCAGATAAAATTCAGAGTTAAAACTGGCTGACAAGATTTCAACTTTTCAGGGAGATCTCCGCTCCTACCTCCCATAATACACCTACAAGTGGTATAATGACCCAAGGAGCAGAGTCAACAGGAGTTCCCGAGCAACCCACAGCTAAAACTGTCTCACAGAGCGTCTCTCCATTCCAAAGTTTGTGAATGCAAATGTTATTAGCAGAATAAAGAATATAAAAAGGAAGGCAACAATCACCTCCATATGGACTTCTAAATACATCCTTTATGATCGAGTGTCTGGGAGGAGCTTGAACAAGTCTCCATCTGAAGATGAGCGTGCACAGACCCTGGCTACGGAACGGACTCAATGGTCAGGCCGCTGCAGGGGTGAAGCTGCTGACACCTTCCTGCTTCCAACATCATCTGTTCCACAGGCTGTTTCCCAGTTACCTCACCCTGCACCCTAGCATTCTACAGGGTATGACAACACAATGACAGCCTGTGCTCCAAGGGTACAGACTGAAGTAGTGTCTTACAGGCTCCGGTCATGGATATCTTCCGGTAGTCTCTGATTAGTTACTATCTCTAAGGTAATGCGCTTGAACACGATCTCTTTATTCTCCAAGCTTATAAAACAACCTGAAATCACACGGGTCCTGGACATACTTCTCCATCCTGGACTGCCTCCCTCTTCATAAAAGATGTAGTTTAGTCCTGACTGGTGTGGCTCAGCAGGATGAGTGTCATCCTGCAAATGGAAAAGTCGCCAGTTTGATTCCCAGTCAGGGCACAAGCCTGAGTTGTGAGCAGGGTCTCCAGCTGGGGGCGTGCAAGAGGCAACCAATTGCTGTTTCTCACACATTGACGTTTCTCTCCCTCTTTTCCCCTCCCTTTTGCTCTCTCTAAAAATAAATAAAATCCTAAAAAGAAATAAATAAAAGATGTAGTTTAAGCCTTTACTTTCAAGAATTTAAGGCTTTAGGATATCATCATTATTTGATAATCAACTTTCACCTTTTTTCTGAGTCCTCTTCCCTCGGCTAAATGTGCTGTCACCAGAACTACGTCATCTGACTTGTTATAATCTCTCTGAATGTAGTTAAAGAGTCGGCCTCCACAATGACTCGGCCAGCCTGCTACCTATCAGTGGGACACATTTTCCTTCTATTAAAGTTCTGTACTACATTTTCTCTGACCCTGCCCTCAGTTCTCTCCCATCTTACCCCTCACATCTTACAGTCTAGTGCAATCAACAGTCTGCCAAACATCTAATTTTACTCTTCGGCTACCCACAACTCTTAGCCTCCTCATAAATCATGTCTTCATCTGAAAGCTTCTTTTGCAATGTGTCAACATAAAATGTATCTTTTCCGTCAAAGCCAACTCCAATGATCTTTTTCATATAGCCTTAGATAACGCTGAGAAGAGAGAAGCAAAGGACTATTTAACACACACAACAGCCCAGAACACCATCGGAACATGGACTCTCTCGGGAAACCCAGGTAGGACGGGGTCCAGGTAAGTGCATGTGACCCACACCTAATGACCCGGCCCATGCTAAGCCAGGACTTCTTACCTGACCTTTTCCCTAGAATTATACATAAAGATCTCTTCTCAGTGAGGTTGCTAAGTTGGAAGAACGTGAGTTTGGGACAACTGGCAGCATCCATCCCTGATGGGACAGAGCTTGTCGGAAAAATAAACCCTGAGTGACAGGAGAAAAGGGAACTGAGACTAGGGGTGGTGATTAAAAAAAACACACACACACACAATACCTAGCTTTCTCTACAAGATATTTTTTTCCCCACAAAGGAGAATAAATTCACCTATATCCTCAGTGACATAGGACAAATGGAATAGAAAAACTGAGACAGATAGTTAAACAAGCAGTTTGTAGCCATCTATTAAATTCCATCTTCCCTAAATGAAGAACACTTAAAAGTAAATGGTTTACACTTCTCCCCAACCAGAGGGTAAATGGCTTAAATCACCCTATTCAGAGACAGACAACAGAAATCCAATTAGGGCCATTTGCCAGCCATACCCAAGGACAGATGAAGTTAAGGAAATAAATCTCTTTTTGATACATCCCCATAAAGCTGATGAATATTCTACTGAGATCCTCCTGTAAGACCTCCCCTAAACCCCCATCCTTTAAACCCCTCAAACGGAAGGCCCCAGCACGCACTCTCCCTCCCAGGAGCACACCCCACGGTTCCCTTCCCCTTTTACTTCCCCCACAGACACGAATCTCCTCAGCTCTAAGGGACCCCAGGAGGTCTGCAACCAGGGAGCAATGGGGAACAGCAGCTCCTCCACGGCTAACCTCTGACTCTGTCCCCAAGGCCCCCTTTTCTCTCACTTCCTAGTGAGCTACAGCAGTCCTGCCAAGGCTCATTTCTTTCCTATAACATTTCGAGAGCCAAGGCAACCCCGCCTGGGCTCTCCTGTTGCTTCCAATACCCTAAGCCCCTTTTCACTTCACTGTCCCCGGCTTTAATAAATATACTTTCAAAAATCACTTGAACTTGTGTTGTAAAACCTTTCCAGTTCGAAGTCAAGAACCCACATACTACTGGCTGGCCCTTTCTGGTAACACTTAGAACTTTAAACAATCAACCTCACTCCCCCAAAAGCAGCAAATGCAGGGTGGGGTGCAGGGGGTGCATGGGGATCTCAAGAGGAAGGAATTATGAACAGAGACCATCAAAAAAGGAACACCACAAAGCAGAAGTAGGGGTAAATCAGCAATAATTCCAGTTTTGCTAGGGGTGGGTGGGATATACCAAGGAAAATGGCGGCCAAAGGAGGCCTGGGGCCCTTTCTCATCCTTCAAGGCCAGGGGAGGAGCATGGAACCGATCAAGCTCTTCACCACAGAGTGCAGCAGGTGGCCGAACCCCAGCTCTCTCCAAATACCTCTTTTCTATCAGGATATTTATTTCACTTACCGTAATTTTTGGACTATAAGATGCACCCTCCAATTGGGAGGAATAATGGTTGTTAATGCTGCTACTGAGTTCTGTTTACACTTATATTGGTGAAATATTGTTATTTATGTTATTAAATATTTTACCACATCTTTTGCTTCAAAAACTTTCCCCCAATTTTCCTCCTCTAAAACCTAGGTGTGTCTTATGGTCCGAAAAATACAGTAAGTCTTATTCCTATAACAATTCCCATTTACCACATGACTGGGAAGAGTTTAATCCCCTTCAGAAGAGGCTGGTCATACACACATTCAAATTACGGTACTAAAAACTGTTCTTCACAGTTGGGTTCCATAAAGAGCTCTCTAAAGAGCTGCTGCATTTAAATAGCCAGTATAAATTTACTCAACCCTTGGCCAGGCCTGGATTATCCTAGGAGCAGGAACTCCACTCTTGGGGGTTCGCTATGTTCTCAGCCCCTTCTCTGAGAAGGACATATTCTGGCAGACGGCTCTTCACTCTCCATTAACATTTACTGAGTACCCCTCCAGTGGGAGTGGAAGGCACTTTGACAAGATATGCCAAGAGCCTTAAATATGCTCATTCAAGAACCAATCTAAGGAAGTAACCCAAAGTGTGGATAAAATTTATGCACAAACGTTCAATGAATTGAACATATAAGCAATCTAATTTCCAAAAATAATGATACAGGTAAGTCATGGTATAGCAATTATAATGAAACAACAGGTAGAAATTTGTATGAGTTTTAAAATGACATGGAAATGAGACTGTGTTCTAATATTAAGTCAGAAAGGGGATACAAAATTGTCTATCTAGTGTGACCAACCAAATAAATTTTGAAAATATTTTAATAAATATTACAGACATACATATCTTAATACTAAACATATTAACATGTTTGTCCCTGGGTTGTAGAAGGATGACTTTTTCTCCAGCTATATTTCTAATTCTAATTCTCTGTGCTTTCCAAATATTCAACTATGAACTTGTACTCTACTCTTTTGATAAAAGTAAGAACTGGACAGAGGGCTGGGGCGGGGTGGAGGTGGGCTAACATGGGGAAAATGGGAACATCTTTACAAGTACTGACAATAAAAATAAAGTTTAAAAAACTGGAAAGAAATATAATAGATACAGTTATCCTAGGTAATCTTTATTATACTTTTCTAAATTTGTTTCTGATTATACACAAGATAAACGTTATTTTTTAAAAAGCATTATATCATAGACACAGAGAAGCTATAGTGTCTGTCTCAGTTGTAATTTCAAGCTTTTAAGCAGTCTCACAAGAAGAGAATTAAGTAGCAATGAAGTAGATAAATGGACAATAGGCCTGCTGATTCACTGTTTCAAATGGCAGTAGGGTTGCTTCTCCTTTCTCATCAATTCTAAGCATGTCACCTCTAATCGCCCCTTCCTTCATTACTTATACCCAAATATCACTGCTGTTTGCCTCAGAGGAGCTATATAGCAATGAAATCACTTGGTACAAGCAAAGAACCAAGAGAAACAGTACAGTTTTAATTACATAGTCAATTATTGAAAAAAACAAAACAAAACCATGTAGCTGATTAAAAAGGAAAACTGAGAGGGAAAGACAGTTCAGACTAAAGTTGTGAGCTTAAATGATAATGCCAAAATAACTGCCCGCGATATCATTGAAGATTCCTGTAAGGTTTTTCTTAGGCAAAACAGATCAGAAAGAAGCCCAGTTATGCTAATGAGCGACACCAATGTGAAGGTTGAATGCTTTCCATTTGGTGACAATGCGGGTTTCAGACACGTTCTGCCTGTCTCCTAAGAATGCCCAGTGGTTTCTGAGAAGCCTTTCCAACTCTCCACTCCTCACATCACAGTTCCCCACCCCTGGGCCTTCCATCGGCCTGCTGCTGGAGCCCTGACCCCAGCCCCACCAGCCTCCAGAACATCACATACGCCTTTAACAGAGAGACAGAAGAGAATGGTGGTAGAAGAGCACTCATTAGTGCTGGAAGGAGGAAAGAGAAGAGCCTACGGTTTTTCTTTTCTAAAACACAAATAAGCAGTACATTCATTCAGACAAGATCGGGCACGTCCAGGGTGGTATGGCCGTAGACAAATAAGCAGTCCATTCAAAACCAGTGACACACACTTGCCATCACTGTATCAGGCAAGTATCAGGCTACTTGTATCAGGAATGAACTACGGTAAGTTACATTTCATGAGGCCAGAACATGTTACTAAAGTTCCACCCAAAATACCAAGATTTTTGCTCAAGTATTTTTTAAGCCTTAATATTAAAAAGTGACTCATAATTATATCTCTAAAACTCAATTTCATTTTTATCTAAGTATATTTATGCATGCAAGAATCTTAAAGGCTATATACCAAAATATTAACACTGGTGAAAAAAATAAGTGATTTTTATTTATTTTGTTTTTGGTATTTTCTTATCTATTTTGCAATGCGTTTGTGATTTTCTTATACTCTATAATTGTCTCTCTTGGGGACAGAGTGTTCAATCTGATTAAAATAAATTCTTCTACTTTCTGGTAGGAGTATACAAAAATTATTTCTGGAATTCTTCACCTTGAATTTTACTGCCACCTTCTCTCAAATGATCTCCTTCTAGGTAAATTATATTAACAGCAATCAAGTTCGACTGATTCAACTGTAACTGAAGTTAGGTCCAATTAAACAGAACTAAACCTAAACTTTACTGCCACCATTTATAAAAAAATAATATGACTTCTTGTTTCTGAGTGAAGGAATATAACAAATGATCCCCTACCAGTACTAAGGGGATTATTTTGTATATATACAGTACCAAATAGTAACAACCAAGAGGTGTTTGGCACTGGGATTCAGAAATCTGTAATAACACTATGAGTCTGACCCTTATTAAGTGGGTCTCATCTATCCTCCCAAGGTTCCCAAGGAACCTTATCTTCAAGTACAGTTCAACTCCTTATAACATCTCAGCTTTGGACATTTCCAGGTAGGAAAGAACAGGCAATGGACTCAGGAAGAAAGGGGTTTTTCAACCCCAACTTCACCCAATGGTAAGGTAAGAAACCTCATTCTCACCTTCCTCGTCTGTAAAACAGGGATAATAAAAACCACCTTGTGAAGTGTTCTATGGACTGGAGATGACATATATTTAGTATCTATAACAGTTACCCAATAAATTATGATATAACTGGTTTGCCTATGGTATACACGTTAGTCCTTCCTTTTGATGCTAATGCTACATATTCCACTGCAGTTAACAAAAAATGCACATCTGAAAATAACTGTCTGCCTGTGGGTATACAGGTCGGTGGAATCCTGAAAGCAAGGAAACTGGTTTCCCAACACCCTCCTTTCCTGCCTAGTAACTGTGAGGCTACGGCATGCTGCTTCTGCCAGCCACTGCTCTGACGTCACCCCGAGAACAGCAGAGTAGGGCTGTGGGAGCTTATAAGGTTCCCGTTCCCATGTACTCATTCCTTCCTTCTGTTTCTTTCAGGGCCAGTCAACAAAGTCGACAGATGAAGAGATGCTGTCTCATTTTATTAATTTTTAAATTGGCAATAGAGCCAGGGCCAAAAAAAAACAAACAAACCCAGACCAGAAAGAGAACAGTATCATTTAAGAAAATACTAATGAGTCAGCTTAAATCTTGTATTTTAAGCATAAAACCAAGAGAAATCTGCATTTTGTATTAATAACACTTGTCTCTTGAAGAAAAGAGATCTTAATCACAAAGAGACAGCTCAACCCAGTAACCCACAATAGTAAAACAGGTGCCTGGCAGACATATTTTTAATACAATAGCAAATTATTTAAAAGCTTTTGATTCAATAACCAAAAACACGAAGGAGCAGCGGCTGCTGTGGAGACAGCGCCAGCTCTCCGAGACCACTGGCCACTGGCCCGGGGAGGGAGGCATTGCAGAGAACCTGCACACACCCATCGGGTGCAGAGCTTACCTGACAATCAAAGTCCTGGAAGTTTCGTGTACCATTCTGTCAACAGAAGGCAGAAAACACAGTCAGTTTCCCCACGTGGCTTCCCCAAATGTGTAGCAAAATCAACTCACAATGAAAGCAGTGCACATGCAGCCTCCTGGCTGCCATAAAACTAAAATGGTTCTTCTCATCAAAAAGCTTCAGAAGCAGGGTTTACTAACATGTGTTAGTAAGAGGTGAGTGTTTAGAGCTAAGGTTACCCTTTGGTGGGCTTGCTGTGAAGATAAAGGGAAGCAGCCTGTTTTCCCAGGAAAGCTGTCACTTCTTGCCTCCCTATCTAAGGAGAGCAGTGACAACCGGCAGGAAGAGGGTAAGATGTGGATGGGAGTCTGACAGCAAATTTACAACCTACGGAGAAGTACCTGGGAGGAAAGGAGTGGGAGAGACAACCCTGAGAGGAGCAAGGGAGGGCGGGAGCCAGAGTGTCCCGAACCAGGAATTAAAGAAAGGGATAAGCGGAAAACAAAGGTATAGATGGATCGGAAATGGAAGACTTGAAATTTAACAAAGAAGAAAGGCAGTGTTCACGGAAGGAGGGGAGGAAAAACAAAACAGGGTTCCTAATACACTGGCCTATCTGTTAAACCCCAAAAAACTGCGGGAGCAGAACAGTCAAAACATCCAAGGAGAATTCACCACGCTTCTAAAAAGAGATTATATCATAGTAATCTTTGATTTAAAAAAATCAATGGGATGACTCAGACATTTTTGAAGCGTTTTTGATGCTAGAGTGAAAGAGTATGGCATGAGAGTATAAAAAGGGTAATGAGTATTGTGTTTGGGAAGGAAAAAAGCCTTCTGATTTCATTTTTCATAAAGCCCCTCCCCTGAAAAAAACCTGTTTGTTTGGAAACTATGTTATCATAAAATATCTCTTCTGCTTACAATGTTTCCAGAAGTGTGGAGCTGCTAACACGGGCTTTCCCAAACACTGCCCCTCCACGGATTCAGCTATCTGAACACAAGCAGTCCCACCCACCTTCAAGAAGATCCTCTTAGAAAGAGTTCTGTATCCCACTACCTATGCTGCTGGGCAGGACAAAACAGAGATGTGGTACAAAAATGCCCAAAGAAATAAACTGTCCTCCACCTGAGCGGAGCTAGTTAGTTGGTAGACCAGCTGGGATGGTCTACAGTGGCACTATCCAGTATGACAGTCATTAGTCACACATGGAAATTAAAATTAAAAAGTTAAATTCAGCCCTGGCTGGTGTAGCTCAGTGGATTGAGTGTAGCCTGCGAACCAAAGGGTCACTGGTTCGATTCTTGGTCAGGGCACATGCCTAGGTTGCGGGCCAGGACCCCAGTGGAGGGCACATTGATGTTTCTCTCCCTCTCTTTCTACTTCCCTTCCCCTCTGTCTAAAAATAAATAAATAAAATCTTTATAAAAAAGTTAAATTCAGTTTCTCAGTCACATCAGCCACATTTCAAGTGCTGAGCATGCACATATGGTTGGTTGTGACTACTATTAGGCAGGGCAGATCCACGTCCATTACTGCAAAGACTTCTACCGGACAGCTGATCTAGAGACTTGAGTTTTTGAAGGAATAATGTTATGGATCAGCAGACCTTATTTCTCTATTGGTGGCAGTAAAATTGCAATAGATTGCCAATCACAGAGAGAGACTGCTGATGACAATGGAAACAGTAGAGAGGGGTAGAGGCAGCTAGTCTAACGTATTATTCCTGGCACGAAAATTAGTTCACAAAACAAAGTGTAATGCAGTCGGAGCGTGGAAAGATGACCAAGACACCCCGTAGATGGGACTGTGCAGCACATTTCCAAGGGATGAAGCCACTGGTAAAAGCGATTATAGTGTGCCATGGCTCCCGCTAGCCCCCAAATTGCTTGGAAACTCCTTCAGAGAAATCACTGTGTGTAATTTCTTTTCTTCTTAATTTTCAATTGTTGATTTTGAAAGAGAGAGGGGAAGGGGGGGAGAGAGAGATCTATTCATGTTTCACTTATTTATGCTTTATTGGTTGCTTCTTGCATACGCAACTGGAGGTGAACCCTCTACCTTGGTGTGTCGGGATGTGTGTTTAACCCTCTCGTGGACTAGGACAGATGGTGTGAGTATGATATGAATAACCAGACGGTGAGCCCCTGGTTCCTGATTTAACACGCACCTTTCCCCAAACAAAGCACAGGGCCTGGTATATATTAGGTGTTTGAGAGATACATATACAAGTAAGCCAATGTAAAAAATTTAATGTTGAAAGACTTCTGTTAAGACTTTAGGTCAAAAATAACCAAAAACTCTATTGCACTGCAATTCAAGATATGATATGGTCATCAAATGAAAATAAAGGATACACAACAGTCTTGAACAGTTTTACTACAACTGCATTAAAATATGTACTAAAAGACTAGAAGAAAAATACCAAAACCTTAACGGCAGCAGCAATTTCTGAACAGAGAGATTATAGGTGACTATAATTTCCTTATACTTTTTTACAATGAGAATGTACTTCCCCTTTTGTAATTAGAAAACTGGAAAAAGAGGATTTTGCATGGTATGAAAAGACAGTATCTATAACTTAGTATTTTATAATATTTAAAGATTAATTTAATTTGGGGGGAAATACTTTACAATGATGTCAAACAGATCATAGTAGGACCCAGGCCAGGTAGCTCAATTGGTCGGAACGTTGTCCCATAGTCCCATACACCAAAAAAGGTTGCAGGTTCGATCCCTGGTTGGGGTGCATATGGGATGCAACCCATCGATGGTTCTCTCTCTAAATTCAATAAATATATCCTCAGGAGAGGCTTTAAGAAAGAGAAAGAGAGAGAGAGAGAGAGAGAGAGAGAGAGAGAGAGACATCCTGGCTGGTGTGGCTCAGTGGAATGAGTGCTGGCCTGTGAACCAAAGGGTCGCCAATTCAATTCCCAGTCAGGGCACATGCCTGGGTTGTGGGCCAGGTCCCCAGTAGGGGGTGCGTGAGAGGCAACCACACACTGATGTTTCTCTTTCTCCTTCCCTTCTCCTCTCTCTAAAAATAAATAAATAAAATCTTTAAAAAAGAGAGAGAGACCATGTGAGGGCTTTGATTTTACAGGGTTCCCAGAGCTTCCTTCAGAGATCATTTAGAAAGATTAGAGAAAATCACTCTAGTCTGAACTGAAATATTGGACATGGAAAACAGAGACACGAATTCTGATGAGCTATCTGGGAAGCAGCCGTCACGGTCTGCATGAATTCCCCTTCCTCCCAATCATGTGATCACATCATGAAGCATTCTGTGAAGCCTTGAAGCCTCTGAGATGAGCACAAAGGAAAATGCCAAAGGTGGAGAGAGATAATTCTTGCTGGAAACCAAAGCGAGCTTTTCTTTGTTGAATACCCAGCAAAAAACAACTATGTGTTCTTAATCCAATGTACACAGCTAGAAGCCCAGAAGAAAAGGTACCAATAATTGAAGGGAGACTATCTAACACTTGTTTTCCTGGTTCCCCTCGCTTCCCCCAAAGAGATGCCAGAACCTCATGGAGAATGGCTTCAGGCTTTGTGAGTGATCATCCTGGAGAAAGGATGTGACTAGGTTTGTTTGACAGTATTTAGCACCAAGAGTTTCTGAATGGAGGTCATTAGCTGGGCCCCACTCAATCTGTGGTCTCCTGAAGTCATATTCCTTGAACTTATTAAAAATTTAACACTACTCATTGGGTACATTCTGGAAGGAGAAAGACTTCCTTGGGGCCCTTCCATGGCAACTTAAGTGTCTCTTACTTAAGTTGCCATGTACACGATACTACTCTAGCAAAACATTTAGAAGTTTCAAGTTCTGTGTGTTTTCTTTCTTCTTTCTGTTCATTTTGAAGATACCATTAATTCCAAGTTCAGAGAGATTCTTGCACTAAGCAGATTTAAGTAGCAGAAAGGGTGTCAAGAAAAAAATTTAAATAATAGAATAATTGGGGCAAAGGCAAAAAAGATTAAGTCAAAGAAAAAGATACATTATTACTGAAAGCCGCGGTCAAGGTGGAAGCCAGCTAAGAGGAGGGTTTCCCGGTGGAGCCTCATGCCACGCACAGAAGGTAAGGGAAGCAGCTCCTGAAGGTGAATTAAGAACGAGCAACCTCTCAAATACAAGCCTGGAGAAAGCAAAACGCAACTAAGAATAGGTCAGTGAATGAAAAGAAGTATGAAAGAAAGGAGGGAGGGAGTAAATTTAAAAAAAAAAAGTAACTGCTAGGGAGAAGAAAAATGTAGTTTACCCACATGAGATCTAGTCAAGAGGCACATACGGTTTCACAACACAGAAAGCAACAGATATAATGCAAAGGACAACAAGATATATAAGATCACAGAACTAACTATCGAGAGGAAGAGATTGGGGGTAGATCTATCAGGTAAATAAATGTGCTGAGAACTTGAAGTTGGGGGCAGGCTTGTGTCTGATTCACCATTATATTCTCAGTCCTGGCACTTAGTAAACAAGCTGATTTTTAAAAAACTGTTAGAGAATAAAACATGGCATTTCTATTTTATCAAAGGGCAATAATCCTTACCAACAGAAAGTGGAAAGATGAGGAATTGTACAAGCAGAAGAGTAAGATAAGTCTAGAAAACACTATTTTTCTTTAGTAATAGAGTATTATAATCACTTAACCTAAATTAATAAATCAATGTTTTACAATCATCAGTGAACTATTTTTAAACAGGAATCTGTTCAAGCTAATAATCCAGAGACAAAAATGAAAGTTTTATATATGTGTGTGTCTGTATGGGTGTATATGTACAGATATTTTAACTACCTATATTACACCTTCAAAAACTACTAATTAAAAAACTGACCCTTCATAAAGAAACTTATAAAGAGGCCAGATACTTCGATAATTATCTGCAGACTGATGGAAAACTATAATTTCTTAAAGATTTTTGATTTATTTATTTTTAGAGAAAGGGGAAGAGAAGGAGGGCAACATGGAGGTGTGAGAGGTACAGTTGCCTCACACGCCCCCCAACTGGGGACCTGGCCCGCAACCCAGCCATGTGTCCTGACTGGGAATCGAACCTGTGACCTTTTAGTTTGCAGGCTGGCTCTCAATCCACTGGGCCACACCAGCCAGGGCTTAATTTCTTTCTTTCTTTTTTTTTTTAAAGAAAACATGGCACTAACCTTTTGCCTATGCCTGCTATCGGAAGGTTATAAAACACTCATCCCTAGGTTCTCCCTCCTACTGTCCTCTCCTCACATTTCTAGCCACAAGTAGAAAGGAAAAACAAACTCTAATAGAGTCTACCTCACTTCCTACTGTAACAGCCAAAACAAAGTAAATAATTTGCTTCTATTCTCTCTACCAAGTATTTATTCCCCTTCTTGATATTCTCTCAATTCTGCAGAAGCCAAGTATGGCTCCCTACTTGTTTTCTCAAGCACGGCCTTTGGCTGTCACCAGGCTCAGTCGTATCTGAACCAACAGCAGGTAGAGGAGGGCAGGGAAATGAAGCACAACCCAGTCAGCTCTTTTGCTGGTTACAAGGTTTTGGGGGCGAGAAGGTGGGCACTACCAGCTACACAAGGCGGCAGATGGCAGGAAGAGCTCTAAAGCCCTGACACAAGTTGACGTCAGCAGGCGTTGGACCTAGTCCTGGCTGCACCGCCTTACCAGACACTGGCATAAGACAAGTCATATAACCTCTGTGAGCCTTGTCTCTAAAGTGGAGTTAAAAATACCTGATTTCACAAGAGGTTAAGAGATTAAAATAGTATTGTGAAAATGCTCCGAAAATGATTGAATGCTACTTTTTAAAGTCACTTCCCATACCTAGGCAATTTCTGCCCCTAAACAAAGATAAGTGCTAGTGGGTGCTTCTTTTCATCAGTGGAGCTAAAACAAACATGGCAAAATTATCCGCTTCTTCACAATTCTGAGCCATAAATAAAACCACAGATGTACTAAAATTAAACAGGAAAAGTACCAACAAATGACAAGAGGAAAGTTAACATAAGCCTCGCTTAAAGCTATTCTGAGAATGCTTCCCTACAGTCATCTCGGGACAAACTTCTCCATACTAGACAGATTGGGTCTGGTCTCCTTCAGCACCCTGAAGCCTGGAAGAGCGTCGGATGTCTTTGGCTACAAGTCCTGTCTATGAGGAGAACGGGGAGAAGGATGAGGTGAAGTAACACACATCTTTAGGCTTGCCCTTAAAGAGACAGGGCAACCCTCAGAGGCGATGCCAAAACATCTGCAGAATGAACACGGGGGAAAGGCCTCAGGTTTCGGAGTAGGAAAGACGTAAGTTTTAACCCTGCCTCTGCCACTTACTGACTGGGCAAGCCAGCCTCTCAGTCCGACTTGCATCCGCTAAGTGGGGACTAATACCATCCGCTTCAATGGGATGCTCCGATGACTGAAAGGGAGATGGTAGGTAAAGCACCTGGCACGTGAAAGGTGCTTAATAAATAACAGCAAGACAGTCAAAAAATCTCCCCCCAAACAAAAAACCTCAAGACATCTTCCTATTCCTATTTTGGCCTGAAGCCGTATCCCCTAATAGCAGTGGTCTCCACTGGGGAGAGCCTGGCCCCCAGGGGACAGGTGGCAGTGTCTGGAGGCATTTCTGACTGCCATACCTGGGGAGCTGCTACTGACATCCGGCAGGTTGAGGCCAAGGGTGCTGCTCAACACCCTACAATGCACAGAACAGTCTCCCACAATAAATAATGACCTAGCCCAAAACATTAACAGTGGCAAGACTCTCCACCGGGCGTTCTCGGGTACTCAATCTGAGTAAGCTGCTTCACCTCTCTGAGCCTTAGTTTCCTCACCAGCAATACGGGAATAAATTGATTTGTGTCCTACATCACCAAGCTGTTGGCAGGATCAAATGAAATAGTGGACGAGAGGCATTATCGTCATTACACCTTTTACAACGTGTGAAAAAGCACGCACTTGCTGGGCAAAGACAGGAGCACTGATCCTTTGAGGCGGGGTGGAGGGCAGGTATTAATGGGGGTGGAATTCTGTTTGGGAAAGCCACCATCTGAAGAGGGGCTCTTGCCAATCTATTTCTGCACAGCTCTGCTGGAGCAGGGGAGCTCTCACGTATGGTGACGGGGTAGCAGCGCTTCCCAGGGAGAGAGAGGGAGCGTGGGAAGTGGGTAGGAACAGCACAGGCATATCAAAGAGGAGCTAACAGATGTGAGGAAGTGAGGCATTAATTACTTGATTTCTTAGGCTGCTTGGGCTGCCTGAGTGACTTAAATGATAGAAAATTACCATACTTTGCCGTGTATAATGTGCACTTTTTTGACCAAATTTTTGAGGGAAAAGTAAGGGGCTGAATTATACATGGGTAGTACTAATCCCGTATCACATAAATGCTTTTAATTCTTATATTTATGTGTTAAAGATGTAACTCTAGAGCGATAATGATATCCATATGCAAAATAATACCCTGGTATATAATACCCAGTTTGTTTCTAAATATAAATAAGTAGTTGAATTTAAAAATTAAAATGAAAGATTTTTTTCCTGAAAGTCTGGGCGAAAAACATGGGTGTGCATTACACACTGGAGCGCAATATACCCGGCAAAATACAGCACCTTCTCACAATTCCGGAGGCTGGAATACGAGACAGAGATTCTGGCAGGTTGTTTCGGAGACGGCTCTCTTCCTGGCTTGCCCAGCCACCACCTTGCTGTGTCCTCACATGGCGGCCATCTCTCTCTCTCTTCCTCTTCTTAAAAGGCCAATCCTATTGGATTAGGGCTATACTCTTATGACCTCATGTAACCTTATCGCCTCCTTGAAGGCCCTATTTCCAATAAAGTCACATGGGGGGGGGTGTTCAACATATGAGTTTGGGGGGAAAGGGGTACAATTCTGTCCATAGCACATGGACATCATTGTGGCCTCAGAGAGGAGGATCCAGAAATTAACTCAGTGCTTTTTTTACGGTCACATTCACTGAATCTTTCCTTTTCCATATGCTTTGTCTCTGAGCTATCAGGTCAACTTCTGCAACTCTTTCGTGTAGGTGTGTCTCCAGGCACCTGTGGACTTCCAGGCTCAGGGGACGGCCCTCCTCTTCCTCGTGTCTCCGTCTTCAGACATTTGAGGCCCGTCAGATCACCGTTTTCCAACACTGGCTAGTCAAAATCACTTTAGCACGGTTCTCAACTATGGGAGTTTTTAAAAAAGAAGCTCAACCACATCTTAGAACAATTCAACAAGAATCTTTGGAAGTAGGACCTAGGCATTGGTAATTTTTAAATCTCCCCAAGTAATTCCAACAAGCAGCCAAAGTTGAGGACCACTGATAACAGAGGGGTATGTGTTTGTGTCCTGTTCTCCTCCCCTCAGATTCCAATTTAGTTAGTCTGGGGGGACCCAGGAATCTGTATTTTTAAACAATTCCCCAGCTGATTCTGGTGATCAGCCAGATTTAGGATAGGTTACCACCCTGCCGAAGCAAAACTGCCTACTTCCACCTGCCTTGTAACTGTTCATTTCTGTGGCTACATACAATAAGCTTTAGAGAAGCAGGTGGAAGGAATTTTATTTCCTTCCTCCTCTTTGTGGCACATCATTTTTGGGACAGCCCTTTACATACACCAAAAGACACTACTTAAAGGAGAGTTTTTTAAAAAACGTGAGGAGGAAGCCGCAAAATAAGTCAAAGGGGGCTATACAAGGTGTGCAGCTTGCCAAGGGAAAGAGCGAGAAATCTGGTGATAGGTGAAGAAAGGAGTCAGAGTGGGGATGGACAGAGGACATCGCAGGGAGGAAAAGGGGCTGACAGGATCCAAGAGCAAATTAATGAAACTCGCAGTTAGTCGGCAGCCGTAGAAAGTTGTGGGTGAAGGGCCTTCCTTTGGGCAACGAAGGTAAGAGGCGATAGCATCTTTTGGTGCACCCCGAGTCCCCACCTCACCCACCTGACCCTCACTCCCCATTGATGCTCCCCGCAGGAAAGGATGCCAAGCAGTCATTCGCACCAAGCTACGAGACTGTCCAAAGAGGGAGCGATGACAATAAACCAGAAGAGGAGGGCCGGAGAGAAGGCATTTCAGGCACGTTTACAGAAGAGAGAGGGACCGGAGAGAGGGTGCGCCTTTCTCGGCTTTTTGGTAACTTGTATCACACCGCTCTTTCCTCTGTGCAGTTCTCTCACACGGACATAAAAATGAGGCTTGTTACTGACATCCAGGCATCCCCGACGAGAACCTCAACGGTGACAGAAGGGTCACACTGCTTACTTGACAGACTTCAGGGAGAGTGTTGCCACCTATGTACCCCCACCAGCCATGGATGTTAGCTGAGTCTTCCTCGGAGAAACTGAAGCTTCAAGACCCTTGGATTCTCAGTTAAACCCCATCCATATACGTTCTACTTCACTTTGCCTATTAGTTTTCCCCTTACTATCTCTATCTGTAAAACAAAAAAATTTCAAGGACAACTTGACTGAATTTGGTCCGTAAAAGCAAAGTAGGAGGAAAGGAAGAAGAGAAAAGGCATCAAAAAAATGGTTAAAGAATGTATTTTAAAGTGTAGTCCCTCCAGTCCTGGCCAGGCAGCTCAGTTGGTTAGAGCGTCGTCACAATACACCAAGGTTGTGGGTTCAATCCCTTGTCAGGGCACATACAAGAAGCAACCAATAAATGCACAAGTAAGTGAAACAACAAATGGATGTTTCTCTCTAAAATCAATAAATAAAAAAATAAAAGTATTCTCTCTATAGAAAGTCAATCTAAATGTGGTTTGAGTTAGTTACCACTTAGATAATATAAAAATGAATAATCATAGAAAAAAAAAGACATTTTAGTGAAAAGAGTAATCTCTATATTTTAGTGAAAACATGGTAGTCTTTACCTTATCATTTAGAAGTGGTTTGATCTCTGTAAGTTGAACATCCTGAAGTTCATCCATGAGGACAGATGAAAATAGAGGATTCTCAAAAATAAATCAGTAACTCTGAAAGAGAAGAAAAGGAAGTGAAGAAAAAGGCTTAAAGTAGAAGTTGGAAACACAACCTTCCCGTTACAGCCCATCACTCAAACATTAGAGGTTAGTATGTGTCGCACACTGCGCAGGGCGCTGAAGACACGGGAAACTGGACGGTGACCGCAGACAGACTCAGAGGGGCCTCTGAGACCTCTGCCTCCTGGTAGCCACATCCTTGCGTAACCCCTAACCCCACCGAGTGTGGGCAAGAACGGTGGCTTTTATCATTCCTTTGAAGGACCCAGAGGAAGCCAATCGGGAACTCTCCTCAAACTACAGACCTCACATGCCAATCATAAGCACCCCAAACATCTGTACCACTTAGAGAGCACAAACCTGGTGACAACTTAACCTCCCTACAGAGGAAGATAGTTCTTTTCTTGGATCCCAGGTACCCTATAAACTTGAGTAAGCCATTGCATGCCCAGAAATGGAATTTTTATTTATTTTAATTAATTAATTAATTAATTAATTTATTTATTTATTTATTTCCAGTTACATTTCAAAAAGAAATGAGGGGCCTTGAATCTTTTATCATACATTTCAGCCAGCATCTACGAATCTCTCTTTTACAGATGTGCTTTGACCCAGTTAACTCTAAAAATACTAACCTAACTAGCACCTACTTGTGTGTTTATTAATCACACTATAAACTGTGGCAACTTTTCATTTGGACTTCACTGTTTACCAGCAATTTAAAGTGGAAATTTGAAAGTTCTTTTTCCTATTATAAAAGCAATACTGTGTGTGCTCGCTTTAGAAAATGTGGAAACCACAGAATAACTAAAAGATATTTTACTTGGCCCCTCCATCGAAAGACAGCTGCTGTGAACATTTTAGTCTATTTCCATTTGTTCTTTTCTCCTATGTAAAGTGGTGATATCCTAAAGCTGTTTTTCCAACCCACCTGCTTTGTTCCCTACTCTAACTCACTTACTGGAAACCGGAGTACTTCAAGACGCTGATTACTCCAGTATGACTCCACACAGGGCCTATTCAAGGGCCTCGGGGACAGAGGAAAGCCCCAGCTGCCCTCAGGTCCAAAGTGACTGGCATTCACCTCGTGTTCCCATGCGTCTTTTAAAGATGAAAAAAATATGATGTTGGTGCCAGGACAAACACTTAAATAAAGACTCAAATTAGATGAGAAGGCTCTCCCTGCCGGCTGGGCCCAATGCAGACTCAATGCAGGAGAGGAAGCTGCTCTGGTGTGACTTAGGAGTTGGCAGCAAGACGGTAGATGTTCACCTTCTGCATTACAGGGGACCTAATGTTTTCTTCTGGAGACTCAATTTTTGCTTAGTTCTCATTGTCCTGAGCCCTTGCCAATGAACAGTTTTATAACGTCTATAAGAAAACTAAGGCCACATGGTGGAAAATTCCATCTCCAGATCTCCCGGCTACACAGATTGGCTTCCTCCCGGGGATCTGAGGCCTGCAGTTCCCTCATCTGCACAAATGATATGGCTGCCAGATCCACCCTGGTACTAAGGGCTACTGATATTTTTAAAAAGCTAGTAGAGATTTTATAAACTTCAGTAAGTAACAAAATGTTTACACTCTTTCCCAGCTTTATGAGGTAGAAGGAATAATGAAAAGTAAAAACCCGCCTTCCTCGAACTGAGCAAGTGAGCCTGGTACCAGATGACTAGAAAGGAAAAGGGTAAAGGATAAATTCTAAACTTCCAGGAATTATAACCTAAGCACCTTATGTTTAATCTTCATAATAGTCCTTTCAGGTAAATATTGTCATTTCTTAAAGCTGAGAAACTTAGGTTTAGAGAGAAGTTAAATGACTTTTCCAGTATCCCACGTCTAAGTAACAGGGCAAGGATTTAAAAGCCTTTGCTTTCCCCACTATACCATGGTATCAACGCCAGGCTCCACCTACTATAGAACCCCAGGCAAGTTTCTTCCCCTCTCTCCCCAAGGGCACCTCCTTGAAGTACAAGTAACAGAAGCCCAGAGCAATCCGGTACCACCAGTGACTCAGATGCCTTAGAATGAAGGTTTGAGTCATCACACCAGGACAAGAAATCTCAGTATCTTAACAGTTAGCTCAGGACTAGGAGAACAGGAGTAGGAAAAAGAGAAACAAAATTCTAGCAAGTACTTGGTAACCAGTTTCAGAAACAAAGGCTATTTCCTGCTTGTTAGAACAGTGAGCCTCCAACAGTCACCTGGGCATCTGGCTGAGGATCTTAGATACAGTTTTAAGTGATGACTGTTCAATAGGTGACATCACTTGAAGAGCTAAAGAAGAGAAAGGCTTGATTATTAGCAGCGATCCCTAACAGAAATGAGGAGGATGGGGCAGAGAAAGCCTCTATTAATCTAATTTTATCCTGCCTTCTTCTAAAAAACATTTCACATGGGATTTCAAAAGATTCAACAGGCCAGACTAACTAAAAGGAGAATATACTGGGGAAGGAGAGGAGCTTAGTAGTTTAGTGCAGAAATCTGGCTGAAAAGTGACAAGAGCCTGATCCTGCTATTGGAATCACAGACATAAAGATGGGTGATCTGAGGCATAAAACTGGTAAAAACAGCATGAGGTCAGAGAAGTCAGATTTTGCCAAGGTTTCACAGTGGTTCAGAATAAGCAACCCCAAGATGTGCCTAAGCAGTACGTGGATTATTTCGAGCTAAAGGGAACCAAGACCCTGCAGGCTCACATGAAACTTCTGTCCAGCCCCCAGCCCCTCACTATCCAGAAGAATTTAGGAGCCTTGCCCACATTAAGAGTTATCCCCAGAAGTGACTTTTTACCTACCTACAAGGCAGGGCAAAGTAATAATTGCTGAACACATGCTGTCCCTGAAATTCCTGAATAGCTTTTGAAGCCCCGAAGTGCTTTAACTTCACGCCTAGCTCAGAATGTCTTACACCTCAATTTCCCTCTCTGTCTCGGAACCTCTCATGTATGTGGGTCTCTGGCTCTCTCGGGTAGGTAGGCTTTCCACACACATGTATGTAATTACATTTGGTTATTTTTCTTTTGTTAATCTAGTTCACGTTTATTTGATTATTATTAGACCAGCTGGAAGAACCGTGAGGGTAGAGGAAAGTTTCTGCCTCCCCCACGGTTTCCAGTTACAGGGATAAAAGAATGATGGCGCAGTGAACAAAATGCGGGAACTAAAAAGCAAGAGCAGAAAGTGGCGAAAAAAGTCAATTTTGAGTGACAGTTAAAAATTGGATATCCAAGAGACCAGAGCACAGCAGAGGGAGATTTAGTGAGGAAAATCACAGGTGCTAAGGGGGAGCAGAACCTGCCACCCCGAAATAGCTTTGGGATATTATTTCAGGCTGGGTAATTTTAAGAAAGAACAGACAAGGGAAAAGCTCTGAAAATCAAGTAGGACCTTGTAAAAGGGTATTCACATTTGTAAGGGAATCTCCATCTGTATGTGTTTACTACACTATACCAGGCCTGCATTCATGATCAATGGAGAAGACACTAACTTAAATCTACATAACAATCTTATTTTTGTTTATTGTGCTTTGCCTGGTAACTTCCCCGAAGTGATTACCCATCCCCAACACCTTCTTTTGTCTTTAGCCGCAGGGAGTATTTAAAAAGATGGTGATGGCTTCCACATTTTGGAATGTTACTCAGTTTTCCTGGGTCTCTCTCATGTATACAGGAAATACACATTTTATTGAACTTTGTTTTTCTCCTTCTAATCTGTCTTGTGTCAATTTAATTAGTAGTCCAGCCAAAAGGGTAGAAGGAAAATTATTTTTCCTCCCCGATAGCACTCACCAAACCAGAGACATGGAGGAGTGGCAGCCTGGGCTCTTCTGAAACACAGCTCAGTGATGGAAAAGAAAGCAGCATCAGTAAGAAACAAAGAAAAAAGACTCAAGAGACATAAGAGGTAATGCAGAAGTAGGAAGGCAAAGAAGTCAAGGAACAAGAGAAATTCACACCAATGGGGAGAAAACTGTCAAATACTGAAGAGGAAAGAAGGAGGGGGAGGGCTAAGAAAGGGCCATTATCTTTCACTATCTACGAAAGTCAACAGTATTGAAATCTAGGGAAAATGAGGTTCAGCTCTCTGTGGGGGGAAGAAAGGCCATAACCACGACCTTGTAGAAATACAGAAATTGACAAAGCTGAATTTAGATGTAAGCAAAGATGTTCCAAGGATGGCCAGGAGAGGCACCAGTGTTCTTTGATACTCAGCACAAGAGGAACTTGAAAGATCATCAAGACTACTGACTTAATTTTTGCACCAAAACTCTGACATAGAGAACAGAAAAAAGTGTAGGGGGGCTGGCTTAAATGGTGGTGAGCCAGCTAGGGCTCTGCAGAATGCAGTTTAAATACAGTCCAACAATACGTTTCTGCGTGCAACCTTTGTTCACTCAGACAAAACGGATGCCCAGATTCTTCCAGGCATGGAAAGAGCCTTAAGCACATCAGATGTGGACTCTAGTTGTGGTCACTGGGCAAGATGACCTTTTTGGTCCCTAACAGGGCTGACATTCTGTGACCCAGAAGCTGCCTGCAAATGCAGCATTTTAGCTTCGACATTCTCCCCCTGTCCCCCACCTCATTTTATTCTTACTACAGTCCTAAGGGGTCACTCAGCTGTCAACCTGATTAGGTTCAAAGACTGGCTGAAGGTCACTCCGCAAACCACTGGGAGGGTGCACTCGGCCTGACCCCACAGACATGAGGGTCTCAGGCTTTTTTATCTCACTCTGTGCTTTGTCCATTTAGTCCGACAAAGCTCAGTGAGATTTCCAGCGCTTAAAAACATTGCTTTGTTACTTAAAAATGACAGTGAGGGGCTATATATACTATTGGCTTTCTAAACTACAAGCTATCTTGTTTTGTAGCTTCCCCCCATAGCCGAGGTAATTTGGGTGGCCTTCATCAGGCTTTGCCGGGATATACTGATGCCAGGCCATAGCTTGTATTCTGGGGGCAACGTCAATCGCTTTTGGTTTTGGCAAGATTTCAGGCAGACAACTAAAACAGAATGGAGGCAGCAGAGAAGGCATAGCGAGGAGGATAAGCTGGACAGGCCGAGCTGGTGCTGAAACGGTTATGGCTGAAAAACTGCAAGGGGCAGCCAGGGGACAGGCTGAGAAGGTAGACAGTGGTGCTCCCATAGCAAGTGCTCCTGACTTGCATCCTCTGTTTTCACCTACAAACTGCTGGCTGAGTAAGTAACACTAGAGCACTGACAATTCACCAAGCATCTTTATATCTAACATTTTAATGGATGATCACTACGGTTCCGTGAGGGAAAACACTGAGGCAACGGCATCTATTACAGAGATAAGGAAACTGAGGCTTACAGAGGTGAAATGGAGTAACCAAAACAGTACAACTGATAAATGCGGCAGCTGGCACTGAAACCAGTTCTCTCCGGATCCCAGT
>PVKM010013745.1:0-29884 GCA_004027735.1 Carollia perspicillata | reverse complement strand
AATTGTGCTGCTATGAACATCGGGGTGCATAGGTTCTTTTGGAATGGTGTTTCAGGGTTCTTGGGAAATAGTCCCAGCAGTGCAATTGCTGGGTCAAAAGGCAGTTCCATTTTTAGTTTTCTGAGAAAATTCCATACTGTTTTCCATAGTGGTTGTACCAGTCTGCACTCCCACCAACAGTGAACTAGTGTTCCCTTTTTCCCTTCTTTATTTTTCTTACAAGATGCTTTAAGCCACAGAAACTATAATATATTGGTGTAGAGTTATAATACTCCAAATAGGTGCCCTTTTGCACTTTGGTTACATTAGGAACATAATTCTCTCATTGCCTATACATTTACAGGGATTTGTCATCACTGAAACATCTAGCTAATACTAGGCTAGCTTCCAATTGCTAAGCTTGTGAAAGAATAACACAGGAACTTCTCAGCTATTTGTATGGAGTCATCAACCTCACATTGTATACAATTCAACTTTAGAGTTTAATTTTTTTAACCTCTGGAGTTATAATGCAAGTTAGGAAATGCATTAACGTGTCATGGACATACCAATAAAGCCTTAAAATGTTTCCTTTAAATCACTGACTTTTTAGAATAAATTGTACTCTGTTATATAAGTCCTTGTCTGGACTTTTAACAATAACCCTCCATCCATAGTCATTTGTCTTTCTTTCTCTTAGTTTCATCCTGAAGAACATAAGTGATGGTGCATGTTTCAAAACTATCTTCCCATGGATAAATCTAGACCTTTCAAAATCTTTCATTTAGTATTTTAAGTCTTCTGTTTCCAGAGGGACATAATACATACCTAAAGTAAAATGTAGAAAATTAAGCTGGTATCTTCCTTCTTTAAACACACTTTTCTAAATGCTCTCTCATCAGCACAAGCACCACATTTCCTTCCCAGTTTTTCACTCTATTACATCATGATTCTTGGACTCATTCCTCACCTCTCCTTATTGTCCATGTTTATGCAGGAACTAAGCCTTTGCAATAAAAACACTCTTTCCTATTGGTCAAGCCACTGCTCTCAAACCCATCACAACATATACATGATCCCTTTTGAAGAGCATTTCACTCTTTTTACTAAGGTATCCCAGATAGTTTTGACTGTCTTTTGTATCAAAGTTTAACCTTCAAGATTCCAAATAAATCATACTCATCTAATAACCCTCAGCTACATTTTTCCAAGGTGATCTTTCATTAATATTAACAATGTTTCATCAGCTTCCTTCAAGTGAACCACTTCAGTCCATCTCTAAATATATTGCTAATTGTTTCCTTCAGGATTTTGCTCCAACTATTTCTTCTACCTAAAATATCACTCTTTCCTGCTTAGTAATTTCAATTATTTTCCTCATAACATAGATCAAAGTATTTCTCCTTGAAAAATTTCTAAGTGCTGGAAGCAACCTATGTGGCCATAAGTAAATAAGTGGATCAAAAATTTGATACATTTACAGGATGGAATACTATGCAGCAGAAAGAAGAAACTCCTGCCCTTCATGACAGCATGGAGGGATCTGGAGAGCATTATGCTAAGTGACATAAGCCAGGTAGTGAAAGACAAATACCATATGATCTCACCTATAAGTGTACCCAAATCAACAAAACAAACAAGCAAGCAAAATATAACCAAAGATGTTGAAATAAAGAACAAACTGACAATAATCAGAGGGGAGATGGGACAGGATAATAGGGGGAAGGGTCATCAAGAAATATGCATAAAGGACACATGTACAAAGCCAAAGGTGGGAAAGATTGAGGATGGGAGGTGGGGATGGCTAAGGTGGGGGGAGTGATGGGGTGAAAATGGAGACAACTGTACTTGAACAACAAAAAAGCTTTCTCTAATCCATGTCTCTTCATATATATATATATATATATATATATATATATATATATATATATATATATATATATTCTTCATTTCCTTAGCACTTGTCAAGATTTACTTATATTATTTTATTTTATATGTTTCTATTTGCTTTTAATTTGTACTGGTTTCTGTGATACTCTTTAATGAAATTGGATAACTAATATCTGAGGTGGTTCTATTTCAGTGATAATACAATGTGACACATTTGATAATTGATCATGAGACAACAAAAGCATTTGATAATTATTTAGGAACAAACAAAAGGAAAGCATAATATTAAGAACTGAATATTTTTAGCCAAGTGTAACAGCCAAATGAGCTTAATTCTCAGTGGGAACTATAGGAGAAGCAACATACAAATTTAAACTTTCAGAATAAAAATTGTGCCCTTTTAATGGACTTCTACTAAATTTTCAAAATTCTACTTTTTAATTTTATTTATTTTACACTTAATTTTTATTGTATTTATCCATTACCATTTAGTCCCCGCATATCCCTCTCCCCCAGCAATCACCACATTGTTGTAGATATGCATGAGTCCTCTTTTCTTTTTGTTCAATTCCTCCATTCCCTCACTTGCTTTCCCCCACTAGCTGTCATCCTGCTCTCCATCTATGTGTCTGTCGCTATTTTCCTTGTTAGTTCACTTTGTTCATTAGATTCCACATATGAGTGAAATCATATGGTATTTGTCTTTCTCTGACTAGCTTATTTCATTTAGCATAATGTTTTCAGATCCATCCATACTGTCACAAGGGGTTGAATTTTCTTTTTTTAAATAGATGAGTGGTACTCTATTGTGTAAAAGCCCCATAGTTGTTTTATCTATTCATCTACTGATGGATATTTGTGCTATTTCCATATCTTGGTGATTGTAATAATGCTGCGGTAAACATAAGGGTGCTTATGTCCTTTCATATTGGTGTTTGGGGTTCTTTTGCAAAAATTCCCAGAAGTGGGATCCCTGGGTCAAAAAGCAGATCTATTTTTAATTTTTTGAAGTTATGTCTATACTGCTTTCCACAGTGGCTGCACCAATCTGCATTCCCACCAACAGGGCAAAAGGGTACTCCTTTCACCACATCCTTGCCAGCACTTGTTGTTTGTTAATTTATTAATGGTAGACATTGTGATAGGTGTGAGGTTATATCTCACTGAAATTTTTATTTGCATTTCTCTGATGATTAGTGACATTGATAACATTTTCACATGTCTTTTAGCTTTCTGTATGTCTTCTTTGGAGAAGTGTCTATTCACTATTTTTGCCCATGTTTTATTTTCTTTGGTGTAGGGTTTTGTACATTCTTTATAAGTTTTGGATATTAGCCAACTATCAGATGTATCAGCAAATATATTCTCCCATTCCATGGGTTGTCTTTTTATTTTGTTGATGATTTCTTTTGCTATGCAAAAACTTTGGTTTGATATAGTCTTGTTTGCTTATTTTCCCATTGTTTTCCTTGCTTGGGGATATATATCAATAAAATATTTCTACAAGCAATGTCCGATTTTGCTGCCTATATTTTCTTCTGTGATATTTATGATTTCAGGACTAATACATAAGTCTTTGTTCCATTTTGAATTTATTCTTATACATGATGTAAGAAGGTAGTATAATTTCATTTTTCTGCCCATGTTTGTCCAATTTTCCCAACATGATTTATTGAATGAACTATCATTAGCCCTTGGCATGTACTTATTTTCTCTGTCAAAAATTAATTGACTATAAAGGTGTTTATTTCTGGGCTCTAGATTCTGTTCCATTGATCTGTTCTGATGTGTCTGTCTATTTTTATGCCCATATGATGCTATTTTGATTACTGTGGCCTTATAGTATAGTTTGATATTAGCGCAGCGTGATTCCTCCAACTTTCTTCTTTCTTATGATTGGTGTGGTATGTGGGGCCTTTTGTGGTTCCATGTAAATTTTTGAAATATTTGTTATACTTCTGTAGAATACATCATTGGAATCTGGATAGGAATTGAATTGAATATACAGATTGCTTTAGGCAGTATGAACATTTTCATGATGTTAATTCTTCCGATCCTTGAACACGATCCTTGAAGGATAGGAATTCTTCCTATCCTTTATCCTTGTGCTTCCATTTATTTGTATATTCTATTTCTTTCTTCAGTGTCTTATAATTTTTCAAGTACAGGTCTCTTACATTATTGGTTAGGTGTATACCTAGGTATTTTATTCTATTTTTAGCAATTGTGAATGGGATTATTTTTTAAATTTTGCTGTTTATATTGGCATATAAAAATACAACTGATTTCTGGATATTATTTTTGTATCCTGCTACTATGCTGAATTCATTTATCATTTCTAATAGTTTCTTAATGCAATCTTTGGGATTCTCTATGTACAGTATCATGTCATCTGCAAATAATGACAGTTTTCATACTCCCTTTCCAATTTGATGGCCTATCATTTCTTCTTGTCTGATTGCTGGGGTTAGGACTTCCAGTGCTATGTTGAATGAGGGAGGTGAAAGCAGATATCCCTGTCTTGTTCCCAGTCTTAAGTAGAATGCTTATAGTTTTTGCCCACTGAGTATGATGTTGGCAGTGGATTTGTCATATATGATCTTTATTGCATTTAGTTATATTTCCTTTATTCCCAGTTTGCTGATCATTTTTATCATATAGGAACCTGATTTTATTAAATATATAAGTGGTGGAATTCATCAAATGCTTTTTGTGCATCTATTGATATGATCACGTGGTTTATATTCTTCATTTTGCTTATGTGGTTAATTATATTTATTGATTAGTGAATGTTGTACCAACATTTCATCCCCAGAATAAATCCCATTTGATCATGATGTATGATCTCTTTGAACATTGCTGTATTGAATTTTCTAATATTTTATTGACAATTTCGTGTCTATGTTCATCAGGGACATTGGTCTAAAATTTTCTTTCTTTGTAGCATCTTTATCTGGTTTTGGATTTAAAATAATGCAGGCCTTATAAAATGAGTTTGGGAGCTTTCACATCTCTTGAATTATATGAAATAGTTTGAAAATGAAAGGTGTTAGTTCTTCTAGGACTGTTTGGTAAAATTCATTTGTGAAGCTATCCAATCCAGGGCTTTGGTTTGTAGGGAGTATTCTTATTACTGCTTAAATTTTATTACATGTAATCTGTCTGTTCAGATTTTCTGATTTAGTTTAGTTTAAACTTCACCTGGTTTAATTTTGGAAGAATGTATGTTTCTAGGAATTTATCCATTTTGTCCAGGTTGTCCAGTTTGTTGGCATATAATTTTTCATAATATTTTCTTAGAATCTTTTGTATTTGTTTGGTGTCAGTTGTTATTTCTCCTCTTTCATTTCTATCTTTATTTATTTGTATCCTTTCTCTATTTTCCTTGATGAGCCTGGTTAATGGTTTGTCAATCTTGCTTATATTTTTAAAGAACAAATTCTTGGATTCATTGATCTTTTGTATCATTTTTTAGACTGTTTTGTTTATTTCTGCTCTGATCTTTATTATTTCCTTCCTTATATTCACTTTGGGATTTTTTTCAAGTTCCTTTAAGTGTGAAGTTAAATTGTTTATTTGAGCACACATGCTCTCTCTCCCCCTTCCTCTCTTTCTTCCTTCCTTTTTTTTTTTTTTTTTTTGCTATGAATCTCCCTCTTAGGATTGCTTTCCTCATGTCACACAGATTTTGGATTGTTGTGTCATCACTTTCATTTGTTACACGGTATCTCTTGATTTCTTTTTGATCTCATTGTTGATTCATTCATTGTTTAATAGAATGTTATTTAGCTTCCATGTCTTCACGTGTTTTTCAGTGGTCTTCTTGTAATTGACGTCTAGTTTCCTAACATTGTGGTCAGAGAACATGCTTGATATGATTTCAATCTTCTTAAATTAATTAAGACTTGTTTTGTGTCCTAACATGTTCAACCCTAGAAAACGCTCCATATCCACTAGAAAAGTATGTATATTCTGCTGCTTTGGGTTGAAATGCTCTGAATCAATTAAATCCATTTGATTAAGTGGGTCATTTAAGGCCACTATGTCCATGAGATTTTCTGCCTGGAAAATTTATCCACTGAAGTCAATAGAGTGTTAGCATCCCCAACAATGACTATATTTCTATCTATCCTTTTATGTCCATCAAAATTTACTCCACATATGTAGGTGCTCCTATATTGGGTACATAAATGTTTACTAGGGTTTAATTGTCCCCTATATTATTATTTAGTGTCCTTCTTTGTCTCCTGCTATAGCCTTGGTTTTAAAGTCTAATTTGTTGGGTATTAGTACTACTATCCCAGTCTATTTTCCTTTCTGTTTGTATGAAATATCTTTTTCCATCCCTTTACTTTTAGTATGTGTATGTTTCAATTTGAGATGGGTCTCTCATAGGCAGCATATACATGGGTCTTGATTTCTTATCCTTTCAACTACCCTATGTCTTTTGGTCAGAGCATGAAAGCCATTTAGATTTAAGGTGATTTTACTTACTTACTTACTTACTTACTTACTTACTTACTTACTTACTTACTTACTTATTTATTTGTGTTCAAGTACATTTGTCTCCATTTTCACCCCATCACACCACCAGCTCAGTTCATCCCTGCCTCCCACCACTGAACCTAAACCCTTTAGCTTTGTCCATGTGTCCTTTACATGTTCATTGATGGTCTTTCCCCTATTTTACCTCATTATCTCTCATGCCCCTACCCTCCTGTTAGTGTCAGTTTGTTCTTTATTTCAATGTCTCTGGTTATACTTTGCTTACTAATTTGTTTTCACTTATAGGTGAGATCATATGTTATTCATCTATCAGCGCCTGGCTTTTTTTACTTAGCATAACGTTCTTCAGTTCCATCCATGCTGTAATGAGAGTAGTAACTCCTCCTTTCTGCTACATAGTATTCCATTGTGAAAATGTACCATAGATTTTTTTATCCCCTAATTTACTGATGTGCACTTAGGTTGCTTCCAACACTTGGCTATTGTAAATTATGCTGCTATGAACATTGGGGTGAATAGGTTCTTTTGAATTGGTATTTCAGGATTCTTAGGGTATAATTCCATCAGTGGTATAGCTGGGTCAAAAGGAAATTCCATTTTTAGTTTTCTGGGAAATTCCATACCATTTTCCACAATGGCTGCACCAGTTTGAATTCCCACCAATGGGACACTAGGGTCCACTTTTCTCCTTGCCAGCACTTGTTTTTTGATGGCTATTCTGACTGGTGTGAAGTGTTATCTCATTGTATTTTTAATTTGCATCTCTCTGATGGCTAGTGATGTTGAACATCCTTTCATATATCTCTGGGCCCACCGTATGTCTTCCTTGGAGAAGTATCTGTTCAGGTCCTTTGCCCATTTTTAAATTGGGTTGTTCGTCTTTCTGGTGTGGAGTTGTGTGTGTTCTTTATATGGTTTGGAGATCAAACTCTGGTCCAAAATATCATTTTCAAAAATATTTTCCCATATGATTGCTTCTCTTTTCATTTTACCATTGTTTTCTTTAGCCATGTAGAAACTTTATTTTGATGAGGTCCCATTTATATATTCTTTCTTCTATGTCACTTTCTCTAGGGGACATATCAATGAAAATATTGCTGCATGGAATATTTGATATTTTGCTGTCTATGTTCTTCTCTATCACTTCTATGCTATCAAGACTTATATTTAAGTCTTTTGTCCATCTTGAATTTATTCTTGTGTATGGTGTAAGTTGTGGTGGTTTCATTTTTTTTTTGCATGTAACTGTCAAGATTTCCTAACACCCTTTGTTGAAGATGCTATTTTTACTCCATTTCATGCTTCTGCACATTTTGTTGAATATTAGTTGATCATAGAGTCTTGGTTTTTTTTTTTTTTTCTGGGAAATCTATTGTGTCCCACTGGTCTATGTGTCTATTTTTAGGCCAGTATCAGATTGTTTTGATTACCATGGCCTTGTAATATAGTTTAATATCAGGTATTGTGATCCTTCCTATTTTACTGTTCTTTCTCAAAATTGCTGTAGCTGTTTGGGGTCCTTTATGTTGACATATAAATTTTTGAAATGTTTGTTCTATATCTGTGAAATATGTCATTAGTATTTTAATAAGGATTACATTGAATCTATGGATTTCTTTGTGCAATATGGATATTTAGTTGTTGTTAATTCTTCCAACCCATGAAAATGGTATATGTTTCCACTGATTTATGTCTTCCTTAATTTCTTTCTTCAGTGTTGTGTAGTTTTCTGAGTAAATGTCTTTTACTTCTTTGGTAAGGTTTATTCCTAAGTTACTTTTTTTTGTTGCTGTAGAAAATGGGATGTTTTTTTCCTGATTTCTGTTTCTGATATTTCATTGTGAGTGTACAAAAATGCCTTCAGCTTCTGAATATTGACTATGTATCCTGCTGTATTGCCAAATTTATTTATTAGGTGAATACTTTTTTTTGGTGGAGTCTATAGGATTTTTTATGTACACAGTGATGCCATTTGTAAACATTGAGAGTTTTGCTTCCTCCTCTGCAATTTGGATGACTTTAATATTTTTTTTTGTTGGCTTTCTGTGAGTAGAAGTTCCAATACAATGATAAATAGAAGTGGTGAGAGCAGACATCCTTGTCTTGTTCCTAATCTTAATGGGAAAGTTTTCAGTTTTTGCCCATTGAGTATATGCTGGCTGTTGGTTTCTCTTATATGGCCTTTATTATGTTAAAATATGCTCCCCCTACTCCCACTTTGCTGAGTGCTTTTTATGACAAGTGCTGTAACTCTGAAATGCTTTTTTGCATCTATTGATATGATGATGTGATTTTTGTTTTTCCTTTTCTTTGTGTGATACTTATGTTTATTGATTTGTGATTATTGTACCATCCTTGCATCTCCGGGATGAATCCCACTTGATCATGGTGTGTGATCTTTTTAATGTCTTCCTGGGTGTAGTTTGTTAATATTTTGTTGAGGATTTTCATGTCTATGTCTATCAGCAATATTGGCCTGTAGATTTCTTTCTTTGTTGTGTCTTTATTTGGTTTTGGAATTAGGAAGACACAGGCTTTATAAAAGGAGTTTGGGAGTCTTCTTCCTTCTTGGATTATTTGGAATAGTCTGAGAAGGATAGGGGTTACGTCTTCCTTAAATGCTTTGTAAAATTATCCTGTGAGGCCATCTGGTTTTGGCGTTTTCTGTGCCAGGAATTTTTTGATTACTGCTTCAATTTTGTCAAGGGTTTCCTTCTGTTCAAGCTTTCTGCTTCTTCATCATTCAGTTTTGGGAGATAATATTTTTCTGGAAATTTATCCATTTCACCCTGGTTTTCAAATTTCTTGGCACATAATTGTTCATAATAATTTCTTAGAATCCTTTGTATTTTTGTGGTATCAGTTGTAATCTCTCTTCTTTCATTTCTGCTTTTGTTTATTTGGGTCCTTTCTTTTTTTGTTAATGAGTCTTCCTAAAGGTTTGTTCATTTTGTTTATCTCTTCAAAGAACCAGCTTTTGGATTTATTAATCTTTTAAATTATTCCTTTTTGTCTGTGTCATTTAACTCTATTTTGCTTTTGGTTATTTCCTTCCTTCTACTCACTCTGGGCTTTGTTGGTTTTTTCCCAGTTCTTGGAGATGTAGGTTTAGGTTGTTTATTTGAAATGTTTCTGTCTTTTTTAGGTAGGCCTGTATCACTATGAACTTCCCTCTCAGGACTGCCTTCGCTGTGTCCCATAAGTTTTGGACTTGTGAGTTCATCTTCATTTGTTTCCAGCAACTTGTTGATTTCTTCCTTGATAGTATTTTGAAGCCATTTGCTGTTTCATAGTTTAATAGCATGCTATTCAATCTCCATGAATTTTAGTGATTTTGAGTTATTTTCTTTTAGGTTGGTTTCTAGTTTTAGGCTCTTGTTGTCCAAGAAAAGGCTTGATATGATTTCAAATTTCTTGAATTTGTTGAGGCTTGTTTTGTGTCCTAGCATGTGTTCCATCTTTAAAAATATTTTATGTGCATTTGAAAAGAATGTGCATTTTGCTTCTTTGGTGTGAAAGGTTATATATATATATAATATAATATATAATATAATTATATATAATATAATACAATATATAATATAATATATATTATATATAATATATATAATATATAATATATAATATGATAATATATATTATATATATATTATGCCGATTTGATCTAAGGCATTGTTCAATACCACAATATCCTTGTTGATATTTTGTTTGCAAGATCTATCCATTTTTAATTCTCCTAGTATAAGTGTGTTGCTGTCTGTATCTTCCTTGAAGTCCTTCAAGATTTTCCTTATATTTGGGTGCTCCCATGTTGAGTACATATATGTTTATAATGTTTATGTCTTCTTGATGGATTTTTCTCTTGAGTATTAGGAAGTGTCCTTCTGGGTCTCTTTTTATGGCATTTGTTTTGAAGTCTACTTTGTCTGCTATAAGTATTGGTACTCCAGCTTTTTTATCCTGTCCATTTGCTAGAATATTTTTTCTAACACTTCAATTTCAGTCTGTTTATGTCTTTTGTCCTGATATGGGTCTCTTTTAAGCAGCATATATGTAGGTCATATTTTCTTATCCATTCAGCTACCCTATGTCTTTTGATTGCAGCATTTAAACCATTAACATTTCAGATTATTATTCTAGGTACTTATTCATTTCCCCCCCTTTGTATGTGTGTTCCTCTCTATCTAATTTTTCCCCTTTGTCTTCTAATAGCAGTCTCTTTAGCATATCTTGCAGTGCTAGTTTGGTGGAATTATATTCTTTCAGTCTTCTTTTATCTGGGAAACTCCTTATTTGACTTTTCATTTTAACTTAGAGCTTTGCTGGTTAGAGTAGTCGGTTACAGGACTTTGCTTTCCATTACTTGGAATATTTCTTGCCATTCCTTTCTGCCTTGTAGTGTTTATGTTGAGAAATCAGCAGCTAGTCTTATCAGAGCTCCTTTATATGTTACTTCTTATTTCTCCCTTGCTGCTTTTAAGTTTCTTTCTTTGCCTTTAGAACTTGGTGTTTTAATTATGATGTGTGGGTCTCTTTGGGTTCATCTTGATTGGGACCCTCTGTGCTTCTAGAACTTGTATGATTTTTCTCCTCTCCAATTTTGGAAAGTTTTCTGTTATTATTTTTTTCAAATAGGGTTTCTATTCCTTGCTCCTTTTCTTCTCCTTCTGGTATTCCTATGAGTCAAATGTTGTTGTGTTTTATGTTACCTTGGAGTTCCCTTAAGCTATCTTAATATTTTTTTAGTCTTTTTTCATGCAGCTTCTCTGCCTGCGTATTTCTTTCTACCTTGTCTTCCAGCTCATTAATTTCGCTCTCTCCTTCATCCAGCCTGCTTGTAATTCCTTCTAGTGTATTTTTATTTCACAAATTGTATTCTTCATTTCTTCTTGCTTGTATTTTATAGTTTTTATATATTTTTCATACTGTTTTCATTCTCACTCAATTCTCTGTAGTTGTCTGTGAATTCCTTGAGCATCCTTATATATATCTGAATTGGATGTTTGTGTGTGTGTACACATATATACACAATTCATTTATATATGTGTATACACACACACACATTTGAATTCTATATCTGATAGTTTGTTTGCCTCCATTTCATTTAGCTCTTTTAGTAAAGAGTCTTTCATTCCTTTCAATTAAAGATTCTTTCTTTGTCTTCCCATTTTAGTAGAGTATCTTTGTTTCCATGATTCCCCATGCTCTGCTTTGCTAGCTGTCTTCACAGGGTGAAATTCTATGATAGGAGTTCTGTGAAACTCAGTGGTATGTTCTCTTTGATCTCCTTGTGGATGCTCTAGGGTTCCCCTGTATTCTGTTTGTGTGGGTTCTCTTGTTATACTTGGATTTTACCTGTTGGTGGTTCCTTTGTTAGTGGGTTCTTTCCTCCAGTGGGTTTACCATATTCACAACTCCCACCTTATGTTATATATGATCAGTAGCAGGGCAAAGGCAAAATGGATTAAGACAGCAGGACAGTATTTTATGGGATTTAAAGTACCAACAAATAGAAAATAGATAGAAAATCCTTTAAATAAGTATAGCAATAACCATGACATTTCACACAACTAGCCACTTTTTATAAAATGTGAAAAAGAGATGACTCCTGTTAGAGGGGAAAAAGAATGTAATCCGATTTCAGAAAGCAGAGTACTTATGTGAGGTTAGATGATGAGATATAGTGAGAGTAAGGGCCAGAAACTAGGAGTAGTGTTCTAGAGAATGTAATTAACCACAACAGTAATATAGTTCAAGCAAATTGTAAAATGGACCAAGACCAGGGAAGGGTGCTGTGTGGGAATTGGAACAATTAGAATATGACAAAAATATATGGCCTGAATAAAAGAATAAAAAATTAAGAGCAGGGTGGCAGAGGCCCAGGCCCAGTGCCTGCTGTGTTTGCTGCGAGGTTATTGGGAGAGAGCCAGGTCAACTGCTCCCTCCCCTGCAAAACAAGGTTTGAGTAGCACCAGGAGAGACCTGGTTGTTTGAAGTCACAGGGAGGGGAATAAGGACAAAGTGGCAAAAACATGGGGCTGTGTGTGCCAGCTGGAAAGAGTTGAGAATTGGGCCGTGATGGACCCTAACCCAGATAGTCCCCAGTGTGGTTGGAGAATTGGGCTGTGTGAGACGCCAGGTCCTTGTATGGAGCAGCAGGCTTGAGTAGGAGGAACTTTTCAAAAAGAAAAAGTAAAAAAAGGAGACACTTGGGGGCTGTTTATAGAATTCTGCAGCAGCCAGCTGGGCCTTTTCCCCACCCAGCCATGGGGCACTCTGTGGTGGCACAGAAGGCCCTGTGCTAACACCTGAAGCCCCAGGGAGAGTGCTCACCTCAGAAGTTCCTGCACATAAGCCAGCAGTACCAGGGACTGTGCGAACTGAAACTTGTGGGACTGGCGGCTGATCATCCTTCCACATATATAGACCCTGGATGAAGTGTGCCTGAACCCGCTACCCAGAGGCACCTTGCATCCAACCCCTGCACCCCTAGGGAAACAGCACAGGAGGCATACACTGGCATACACAGCAACAGCCATGGTGGTACCCCTGCCCTGCAGGGCCAACTGGCTCTTTAAGAGAAAAGCAAAACACCCCTGCAGAGGAGCACTGCAGGGCTCAGAGAGTCAGTAATCCCCAGGAAGCCATAGCACAGTAGGGCGGGGGGGCGGGGCTGAACTAGCCTGAAAGGGCACTGAGAGTCCCTAGCATCTAGGACAGCAAAGAGCAAGAAGGAGGTGTGTGAACTGCCCCCAACTGGTGGAACTCAAGGACAGTGTAACTGGTGGACTGAAGGCCAAGGCTGGGTGCAGAAGGGAAATAGGGGCCCTGCAGTGAAATGAGGAACTGGGCTAGAGACTGGGCAACTGTGAAGAGTGCCTCTCAAGAAGAGAGAAAAGCAAAACCAATCCCTCCTCAGCCTGCTGCAACTAGGTAGACTAGCAGAACTGGCTTGGACAGTTTGAAGCCAGCAGGAGGATATTTTCTTTCAAAGTAATTTTTTAAAACTCCTTCTTCTTTTTGCTTTTTTCTTTTTTATTCTTTCTTCCTTCCTCTCCTTTTTATCTCTTGTTCCTTCCTCCTCCTTTTTAAAAAAAATTCTGCAAATGAGATGACAAAACCTAGAACTATGAAAAGAGCAGAGTTGGAACCAAAGAGGGGTCACCTTAACAGCTGAGACAGTGAGACAAATTTCACTTAGCTACTCAAGAGAACATGCAAGTTATTGCATATTTGTTTTATTATTTTCATTATTCTTACATCTTTCATTTTATTAGTATTTTGGATTTCTCTTCTATCTGTTTAGTCTTCTTCACTTGGTTGGTTAAATTGTTTGACTCATTTCCCTTGTTGTCTCATTCATAGTCTGTTTTTAATTTACTGTCTTTCACTTCACTTGTGTTCCATTAGCACACTATTCTAGGTCCTAAACTTCGCATTTTTTTTTTAATCCAGATCACATAGAGTCTGTCATATGATTGTTGTTCCATTATTATTTTACATAATTATTGTTCTGTACAACTGTAAATACTACACAGCACTGCTCCCAGGTCTTAGCCTACTTGACAGTTTCCTGAACTTTATTACTGTTGTGGTTAATTCTATTCTCTCATGCACTATACCTATTTTCTACCCTTTATTCTCATTTTACCTCATAATCTGACCCCCCCACACACAAGCTCACTGCTTTCTAGACACAACTCACAATCCTTCCCTCCCCCAACAAGAGTCTTATCTACTTCCTCCTCTTTCTTAAAAGTGATTAGTTGAGTGAAATATCATGGTTAATACTATACATATCCAAAGGACTTCCTATCCCTTCTCTACGGGTTGGTACTTTAAATATCATAGAATACACTCCTGTTTTCTTAAACCATGTTGCCTTTCCCCTCCAACTGATCACAAAAAAAGAGTAGGTGGAAGCTGTGAACACCAGGGTACCTGCTGGAAGAGAGAACCCACCAACAGATAACAACAGAAGAAGGTGGAGGAGAGAATGAAAGCCATGCTAACTCAATCCAGGACCTATCTGGAAATATAATTAAATGGTGGATAAATTACTTAAAACAAATAACTGAACAAGAGAAGCAGAGAATTCACAAAACCTTGTATACACACAAGAACCAGCTTCAACAAAACCTGCCCACACACAACAGAATACAAGAAGTGGTGGATGGAGTGACTCTAAGTTAACCAGCTGGTGGGAAGGACTCACCAAAGAAAGACCCAACAACAATCAAAACCCAAAGATATACAGAGAGCAAACATAAATGACAGCCCAAGACCAGCAAGCTCAGAAGATCAATAAGACTGCACCACTGAATGTCACAGGTATTCTACCATAGAAGTTCACACCATAAACCCAGGGAGTCAGAACAAATCAATTTAAGAAGCAGTGGTTAACAAGAAGAGTCTCACAAATATTGGGAAGATGAAGAAACAATCCCCAAATGAAAGGAAAGGAGGAAGGGTCAGAAAGAATGCTAAATGAAATTGAGGCAACTCAACTATCAGAAATTGAGTTCAAAGCAATGCTTATCAGGATGCTCAATGAGCTCACAGAGAATTACCAGAAACTACAGGGAAACTTCAATGAAATCCTGCAGACTACATCAACATGAAAAAGGAAATAGAAACTATCAATAAGGATCAAGAAGAAGTGAAGAATACAACGTCTGAACTGAAGAACACAGTAGAAGGAATCAAAAGCAGGATTGATAAAGCAGAAGATCAGATCAGCAAGCTGGAGGACAAGGTAGAAATAAAACACCTAGAATGAGTGAGAAAAGAAAAAGAGGCTCAGAAGAATGAAGAGGGATTAAGGAAAATGAAGGACAACATGAAATGTAATAATATTCATATAATAGGGGTACTAGAAGGAGAAGAAGAACAAGGAATAGAAAACTTATTTGAAAAAGTAATGATGGAAAACTCCCCTGATTTGATGAAAGAAAAAGCCACACAAATACAAAAAACACAGAGTCCTGATCAAGAAGAACCCAAAGAGGTGAACTACTAGACACATCATAATTAAAATGGCAAAATTCCAAGATAAAGACAGAATTTTAAAGGCAGCAAGAAAAAAACAGGAAGTCACATGCAAGGGAGCCCTGATAAGACTAGCAGCTGACTTCTCAATGGCAACACTCCAATCCAGAAGATAATGGCAAGGAATATTCCAAGTAATGAGAACCAGAGGCCTGTCACCAAGAATACTTTATCCAGCAAGTCTCTCAATTAAAATGGAAGGCCAATTGAGGAGCTTTCCAAACAAAAGAAATCTAAAAAATACACCTCCTCCAAACCAGCACTGCAAGAGATACTAAAGGGTTTGCTTTAAGAACAAGAAGAAAACAGTGAAAGAGAGAGGAACACAGTATGGAAAATGGCAATAAATAAGTACCTATCAATAATGACCTTAAATATAAATGGATTAAATACCCCAATCAAAAGATGCAGAATAGTGAAATGTAAAAGAAAACAAGACCCACACATATGCTATCTAGAAAATATCCACCCCAGAGCAAAAGAACTACACAGACTGAAAGTAAAGGGCTAGAAACAAATATTCCATGCAAACAGACAGGGAAAAAAGCTAGGGTGGCAATTACTCACATTGGACAAAATAGACTTCAAAAGAAGAGCCATAATAAGAGACCTGGAGGGTGTCTTCATAATACTCAAGGGAAGAATCCATCAAGAAGACATAAATATTGTAAATATATATGCACCCAACACAGGAGTATCCAAAGACATAAAGAAAATCTTGGAGGACTTCAAGAAAGATATTGAGAGCAAGACGATCATAGTAGAAGATTTTAACACCCATTGTCAAAAGTGAACAGATCTTCCAAACAAAATATTAACAAAGATATTGTGGCATTGAACAATGCCCTAGATGAAATGGACTTAACTGATATATAGAGAGCCTTTAATCCTAAATAAGCTAAATACACATTTTTCCCACTGCATATGAAACATTTTCAGAGATACACCACATGATAGGACACAAAACAAGCCTCAACACATTCAGGAAAAATTGAAATTATATCAGGCATTTTCTCTGACCACAAGTGACTGAAACTAGAAACTAACCCAAAGGAAAAAAAACAAATACTCAAACTCATGAAGATTGAATAGCATGCTATTAAACATTGAATGGGTCAAGAATGAGATTAGGGAAGAAATAAAAATGTTTCTAGAAATAAGACAAAAATGAACTCACAACAATCTGAAACTTATGGGACACAGTGAAGGCAGTCCTGAGGGGGAAGTTCATAGCAATTCAGGCCTACCTAAAAATGTAGAAATATTTCAAATGAACAACCTAACCTTATATCTACAAGAACTCAAGGAACATTAACAAAGAGTACCCAGAGATAGTAGAAGGAAGGAAATAACCCAGATCAAAGCAGATTTAAATGATATAGAGACTAAAAGCACAATTCTAAGGATCAATGAATTCTGGAACTGGTTCTTTGAAAAGATAAATAAAATCAACAAGCCTTTAAGCAGGCTCATCAAGAAAAAAAGAGAGGACCCAAATAAACACAATCAGAAATGAAAAATGAGAGATTACAACTGATACCATGGAAATACAGAGGATAGTAAGAAATTACTACAAAGGACTATATGCTAAGAAATTTGAAAACTTAGGTGAAATGGATAATTTTCTAGAGAAATATAATCTTCCAAAACTCAATGAAGAAGAAGTAAAAGCCTGGCAAAATTGAAGCAGAAATAAAAAACAAAAAACAAACAAACAGACAAACAAACCCTCCTAACACAGAAAAGCCCGTGACTGGGCAGTTTCACAAGAGAATTCCTGAAAGCATTTAAAGAAGAGCTAACCCCCATCTTTCACAGATTATTCCAAAAAGTTGAAAAATATGGAAGACTCCCAAACTCTATGAAGCCAGAATCATCCTAATCTCAAAACCAGATAAAGACACACACAAAAAAGACAAATTTAGACCAATATCACTGATAAAAATAGATGCTGAAATCTTCAATAAAATGTTGGCAAAATGCATCTGGCAATACATTGGAAAGATCATACACCATGACCAAGAGGGATTCATCAGAGGTGAAGATGGTACAATATTCACAAATCAATAAACATAGTACACCCCATAAACAAAAGAAAACACAAAAATCACATGATCCTATTAATAGATGTGGAAAAAGCATTTGATAAGGTACAGAAACCATTTATGATAAAGACACTCAGGAAAGTGGGAATAGAGGGAGTGTTCCTCAATATAATGAAGGTCATATATGAGAGAAATATACCCAACATCATACTCAACTGACAAAACTTAGAGCTTTCCCATTAAGATCAAGAATAAGAAAAGGTTGTCCACTTTCACCACTCCTATTCATCATAGTATTGGACATCCTAGCCACAACAATCAGACAAGAAAAAATAACAGGCCTCCAAATTGGAAAGGAGGAAGTACAACTGTCATTTTTCTGCACTGTACATACAAAATCCTATAGACTCCACCAAAAAACTACTTGAGCTAACAAGTGAATTTGGCAAAACAGCAGATACAAAGTCATTACTCAGAAACTAAAGGCATTTTTGTTCACCAACAATGAAATATCAGAAACAGAAATCAGGAAAAAAATCCCATTTGATATATCAACAAGAAAAATAAAGTACCTAGGAATAAACCTAGCCAAGGAGGTAAAAGACCTGTACTCAGAAAACTATACAAAACTGAAAAAAGAAATTAAGGAAGATACAAACAAATGGAAGCACGTACCATGCTCATGGATTGGAAAATTTAACATCATCAAAATGTCCATACTACCCAAAGTGATTTATAGATTCACCACAATCCCTATTAAAAAACAAATGACATATTTCACAGATATAGAACAAGCATTTCAGAAAATTGTATGGAACATAAACAACCCCAAATAGCTGCAGCAATTTTGAGAAAGAAGAACAAAGCAAGAGGGATCACAATACCTGATATCAAACTGTATTACAAGGCCACTGTAATCAAAACAGCCTGGTACTGGCATAAAAACAGGCACATAGACCAATGGAACAGAACAGAGAGCCCAGAAATAAACCCAAGTCTCTATGGTCAATCAATATTTAACAAAGGGCGAAGCAGCATAAAACAGAGTAAAAATATCTTCTTCAACAAATGGTGTTGGGAATCTGGATTTCTACATGCAAAAAAAAATGAAACTCAATCACCAACTTACACCTTACTAACAACTTATTTACAAAAATAAATTCAAGGTGGATAAAAAACTTAAAAATAAGTCATGACCCCATGAAATTCCTAGAGGTAAACATCAGTAGGAAAATCTCAGACATTCCATGCAGGAACATTTTCAGTGATATGTCCCCTAAAGCAAGGGACATAAAAGAAAGAATAAACAAATGTGACCTCATTAAATTAAAAAGCTCCTGCATGGCTAAAGAAAACAGCATTAAAATAAAAAGAGAACCAACTATATGGGAGAACATATTTGCCAATGATACCTCAGACAAGGGTTTGATCACCAAAACATATAAAGAACTCACACAACTCCACTCTAAGAAGGCAAGCAACCCAATTAAAAAATGGGCATAAGACTTGAACAGACACTTCTTCAAGGAGGAAATACAGAAGGCCGAGAGACATACGAAAAGATGGTCAGCATCACTAGCCATCAAAGAGATGTAAATTAAAACCACAATGAGATACCACTTTACACTGGTTAGAATGGCCATCATAAATAAATCACAAACAAGTGTTGGAGCGGATGAGGAGAAAAGGGAACCCTATTGCACTGTCGGTGGGAATTCAGACTGGTGCAGCTACTGTGGAAAACAGTATGGAATTTCCTCAGAAAACTAAAAATGAAATTTCCTTTTGATCCAGCAATTCCACTGCTGGCATTATACACAAAGGGCCCTGAAACAACAATCCAAAAGAACCTATGCACCCCAATGTTTGTAGCAGCACAAATTACAATAGCCAAGTGCTGGAAGCTACCTAAGTGCCCATCAGGATTTTTGAGTGGCTCAAAAATCTATGGTACATTTACACAATGGAATTCTATGCTGCAGAAAGAATGAAGGAGCTTATATACTTTGAGACAGCATGGATGGAACTGGAAAGCATTATGCTAAGTGAAATAAGCCATGCAGTGAGGGACAAATACCACATATCATCTTTAACTGGAACCTAATCAACAAAAGAAAATAGCAAATAAAATGTGACCAGAAACATTGAAATTAAGAACAATCTAACAACAGCCAGAGGGGAGTGAGGGGGGGACAGTGGGGAAAGAAGTGTTTTCAGGAACTACTATAAAGGACACATGGAGAAAACCAAGGTCGAGGGTGGAAGCAAGGGAGGGAGGTGGGTTTGGCTGTGGTAGTGGGGAGTGGTGGGGAGAAAATGCAAACTGTAATGAAACAACAATAAAGTAATTTATGGAGAAAATAATTAAAAGACCAAGAATAGTCTGTTAATGGTATAGAAATGATGTGAAGGAAATTAAAATGCAGTATGAGAGGGAGAACAAAGAAAATCAGTCAAACAATGAAATCAGACAAAGAAAACTACATGGAAGGAAGAGAAATAAAAAATAAAATAATAATACAAATAATAATAGCAAAAAATTAAAATATAAAAAGTAAAAATTAAAATGCAAGTTCTATAGGATAGCAAAGTGAATTTTGTATCAGTTGTTGGCATTAATCTTCTGATCTCTCTCTGAATTTGTCTTTCACAGATCCAGGTTAGTATTTAATACTTGGAAGGGAAAAAAAAAAGCATCCTGTTGTTTTTGAACCCATGAAGTGGGTTCTTCTGGTCTTCCTGGATGCTGCTGACAGAGGGGAACTGGGCTCCATTGTTTTTTCCTTTCCTGTGGTTCTGAGTTGGTGGCTGCATTTGGGCTGCAATATTCACAGGCATCCAGTCTCCAGCCCAAGCCCTCACAGCATTGCGTGGCCCCACTGTCCATATGTGCCAGGCTGGCACCTTTAATCCACCTCATTATGCCACCCCTTTGATTAGTCCAGGAGGTGTATGGAGTGGGAAGAACTCGCATGTCTCCTCTCTTTTTGCTGGCCCAGCAGAGGCATGACAGAGTTCCTTGTACTGTGGCTGAGAGCTTTGTTTTTTTAAGTGAATTTCCCATGTTTGCACCATTCTGCTCTTTTCACACAGTCCAACTCTATGACCAGTCCCAATACTATGTGGATCAGGGTCCACTGTGGCCCAACTCTTCTCCTATCTCCAAGCATCACCCAGCTCCCAAATTTTTCTGGTACTGTCTCAGCTGGCAACCCCAGTCACAGCTGGGCAACACTGCTTCTGTGGGTCTCCCACTGCATTTTTATACCCCCAATGACTTAAGGCATCCAGGTCACTCCTGCTGCTGGGTAGGCTACCATGTTCTGGGAGGGGAGGAAGCTGCAAAGTTAAAATCACTGATCCTGCTCTTTTCCAAAGCTCCTCCAGCAGCTGTGGTCCCTTGTGACAGGCCTAGGGACAACGGCAGCCATGGTCCTGGGGCATGTCCCAGGGAACTTCTTTGGTCTACATAATCTCCTTATTATCTGTTTTTTTCTTCTTCTTTCTTTTTTATTATTGTTCAAGTACAGTTGTCTCCATTTTCCTTTCTCCACTCCTCTCCAGCTCAGCCATCCCCACTTCCCACCTTCCATCCTACCCCTTTTTGGCTTTGTCTATGGGTCCTTTACACATATTCCTTGACAACCCTCCCCACCCCCACCATTATCCTCTCCAACTTCCCCTCTGGTTACTGTCTGTTCCTTATTTCAACGTCTCTGGTTATATTTTGCTTGCTTGTTTGTTTAATGTCCTCTGCAATCGTTGGCTTCCAAACTTCATATAAGCTGGGATTCTGTTGGCTCTTCAATCTATTCTTCAGAATGTTAGCTAGGTGTTCCAGTTCAGTGCATGGGCAAGTGGGTTCAGCTCCCACCAACCTCGCTACCATCTCTAAGGTGTTTATTGATAGATATATATGTTATGCCATTTTATTGTTAGAATATTTTCCTCTTTTTTTTCCTTTCTCTTTTTCTTCTTCTTAAAGCAAGCCCCTTAACATTTGTTGGAGTACTGGTTTTGTGTTAAGAAACTCCTTTAGCTTTTATTGTCTGGGAAGCTCTTTATTTCTCCTTCTATTTTAAATGGTAGCCTCACTGGGCAAAGTAGCCTTGGTTGTAGGTCCCTGGTTTTCATCACCTTGAATATTTCAAGCCAGTTTCTTCTGGCTTGAAATGTTTCTGTTGAGAAAGCAGGAAACAGTCTAATTGGTTCTCCCTTGTAGGTAATTATCTTCTTTTCTCTTGTGGCTTTTATGATTCTCTCCTTGTCTTTACGCCTTCTCATTTTAATTATGATATGTCTCTATGTAGACCTCTTTGGGTCCAAATTGTTTGGGTCTCTCTGAGCTTGCTATACTTCTGTGACTTTATCCTTCAGAAGATGAGGGAAGTTTTCAGCAATTATTTCTTGAAATAAGTTCTTGATCCCTTATTTAATTCCCATGATGTAGATGTTGTATGTTTCATGTTGTCCAAAATGTTTTTTAAGCTCTCCTCTTTTAAAAAAAATATTTTTTTTCTTTCTGCTGCTGTGCCTGGGTGTTTTCTTGGACCTTGTTTTCCATATCACTGATTCAATCATCTTCTCTATCTACCCTACTGTTTATTCTTTGCAGTGTATTGTTTATCTCAGATATTGCATTCTTTATTTCTGAGCAGTCTTTTTTATGGTTTCTATGTCTTTTTTCATGCTCTTGAGTGTTCTTATAATCATTACTCTAAACTAACTGATAAATTGCTTGCCTCCATCTCATCCAACACTTCCTCTAGAGAATTCTTTTGTTCTTTCGTTTGGTGTCCATGTCTTTGTCTTCACATTTTGGCTGCTTTATTTGTTTCTATGAATTAGGTAGATCTTCAAGACTCTGGTGCATACCTAAGTCAAACCCTGCCTGTGACTGGCCATGGACAATCTTTTTGGAGCTATCACTGATCCATAGCATCTGGCTCCCACTGCTGGGCCTGGGCATATTCAGAAGGAATGAGGCTGCACACTAAGACTGGCTTTCACTACCACAAGGCCCAGGGATAGGCTAGCTGAAATCTCAGAGCTCCCAACAATCTGCCTCTGCCTGTAGGCCTTCTGTAGAGTTAATCAGTAAATGTCTTCCAGCTCTTCTCTTCAGCAGCAAGACGTAAGCACCACAGTGTGTAGCAGAGTAATTCCTGTAGGTATGGCTACTGCTTCCCCTCAGGCTAATAACACCTTTCTCTCCCTGAGAAAGGTGGCTCCTGCAGTATGGGGAATGACTCAGCACAAGAAATCTGGCAACTGTTCCTTTGGCTTTCTCCCCAGAGCCATCAGCCCTAGACTCTCCTCAAGTGTTTCTAGTCTACTCTGCTCTCCTTCTGCTGGAGCCCAGGGTAAGTGGCTGTAAATGGAATTTTATGCATTGGCCCTTTATGTCTCTGTATATCCAAACTTCTCTCCCTGACAGACAGAAACCCTAATGCTTTTCACAACTGGATGTTATCCTTTCCTGGCTTTTGTGCTGTAGGCTTGGGAGCTCAGATTGGTGTTTAGACCCCACACTTCTCAGGGGCAACCCCCCAGCCACTGAATATCCTTGCAGGACTTCAGCTGTTGCCTGTGGCATCCCAGCCAGCCCTCTTTTGCTTCATTTGCACTCCCTACCAGTCACACTGTGGTGATGTGGCTTCTTCTGTTTGTGGTTGTAAGGCTTCTCTCCAGCTAGTGTTAAGTTGATTATTTAGAATGATTTTTCTATAATTTAGTTGTAATTCCAGATTGGCAGTGGGAGGTGGTTAGTGTAGCTTCCACTTACTCCTCTGCTATCTTGGGTCTCTTAACCTCTTTAAGCCATAATTTCCTCATCTGTAAAATGAAAATTGCCCTTGTACAGAACTGGCCACTAAGTACTCCATGAATGTAGTCTTATTTTCATGCTAATTTTAGGATCTCTCTGTCTTTCAAAATTTGGAGAAAAAATAATGAAATATCTATTTCAAAAATACTTTCATATTAGGGGTTGGTGAAGGGATATATGATGTCTGTCATGAAGTAATAACATGAAGAACAATAATTGCTCTAAGCATTAGATGAAAAAGCTTACAACTGTAGACACTAAAATACAATAAAATGATTGAGTATTTTTTGAGAAGATATAAAATTTTGAATCAACAATCATATTCAATTGTAAACTTCCTGAGAATAGACCTCTAAGTTTTCATTTGAGGGAATTATAGTTCATGAAAACAGAAACAATCACCTAATAACATTCAGAAATGGTAGGTGATATGAAAATATAAGCTATTTGTACACACTTTGCATGTTTAGTCCACACTTCAACAGACTCATAAAGCTTTTTCAATCTCTTGCTTTCTATAATACAGAAATATTACTAAAATTTATACTGGTCTGTAATTGTGTCTTATACTGTCCTTTTGCTTGCTTTAAGTAATTGCCCAAATTGTACTTGCTAAGAAGAGATAATGGACTTTTATGTTATCTTCTTATCATAAAAGACGTAGTAGCTTTGCCAGTGTATCAAACACCTTGTGCAGAGCTAGTTGTCAAGATACTTAACACATACTTTTTGTGCTGATGTGGAATTCAGGCTTCTTTGGAAAGAACACTAACTCTTCCCAGTATATGAGTATATTTACTTCACTGAGAAAAAACAAAATGGAATAGTGTGCTAATTATTGTACTTACTTTTTACCTACTCAATTAAAATGAACTGGTCTCAAATCTGCCTTTCATGTCTCTCAAATTGCTAGGAATGTCTGTCTATAGTTAGTGTTTGAGTATTGCAGTTTTGGTAGAAAATTTTAGGAGATAATGTTTGACTTTGTGCTATTTGGGGAATGACTGAAAAGCTCATCTCCAAGAAGCAAGGTAAAAAATAAAATTGCAACATCCTGAATAACACCTCTGGATGCATATTTTCTCTTTCTGTGTTTGGGTCTTGAGCAAAGGAGCAAGCTTTTTGCTCTTGGCTGGGCAGCATCATCCTTTTTTTATGGAAGGTTGATTCAAATTCAACCCAAAGCTTAAATAATGGCTGGAGAGAACCTAATTGTGTGAGGTCCTGATAAAAAGGGTATAATGTCAGTGTTCCAGTCAAGCACACCAGCCTATGAAAGGAAGTGGAACATTAAGGTACAACCAGGTTAGATGTTAACCTGTTTAGATGAGCAGGTGCAGATGGGCTGAGGTTTACTTGGGAGATGGCACTTGGGAAACTCCTATTGGGGTAAAGGGTGACTGGTATATAGTGCACCTGTGTTCTGTTTGATTTTAGGAGCCATGGATGGTAGAATTTATAGAATATATTGACAGGGATTTAAAAAATTCTTTATGTATATGTTGCACTGGTTTTCAACTCAAGAAACTGTATTATGAGTTGGACAGGATTTCTCTCCTCTGTCTTTCATTAAATTTAATTGCATGACCCCTTTGTAGTAGACACTGATACAGGTGAAGAACTTGCAACAGCATCACAGGCAAAAACACAAAGAATTCATTATCCAGGCTGCTGACACCCAGGCTAATTTTGGAGGGTAATTGTTCCGCTTAGCACTGGGGAGTGCCTGAGGTGTTCATGGGCAGTTCATCAATATGACAAGTGAAACTTTGCTTCTGCCCTTTTGTGGCCAGTAAAAATGTCGCTGACATTCCTGAAAAATGGGATGTTGTATATATACATATAAAATCTCACATCTATATATTAAATTGCATTTTAAGCCATGACACATACAACAGCATATTTACACTAGTCTTCTTTAAGCCTGTGTGTTTTATTTAAAATTAATTATTTAATGTTGGCTCTCTCCATGTTTATTCCTGGGTACCTTGGTATAACTAGTACTATTTTATAGTACTTCCAAACCAGTCATGATTTTACACTTATCTGTACTTTCACTATTCATGCTAATTAAACCCTCATGCATCATTTACCCTGTTTCAGAAACAGCACTATTTGTGGGTAGGATAGCCAAAATACAGGGACTCTGATAAGATTATTTTAATCAGAATCATCAACATGTCTTTAGTGGCTGACAAGAGCAGAATATCACAGAACAATAGAATGCATTTTGACATTCCAGGACTAAATATATTGCTTGTAAAATTCTATGTATATACATGTAATGAATGGCATAAACCTTTTTGTTCTGGAATCTTGATATTTATATCCACAATACCCCAAATATAACTGTGTTATATTATGCAATTTTAACCATAAAGAAATAGTCAATGAAATACTTTTATGAGGCTATATCATAAAAATGAAAGAAAAATTCATTTTTGTCATAAATATTCTCTTAGGATCAAACTAATGAAAACAGAAACTATAACCAACTTTGTTTTACCCAATTATTATTTTTTAAAGATGAGTAATTTTTTCACTTTAAATTGGTTTGTCAGAGATTTAGATTATGTGGTGATATGCACAATGGGAATAGAAAATGGGATTAACAATGAAACTGATTCCAGGATAGGCAGGGATACATTTGGCTGCCCACTGGCTGATCCAAAATATCTGTACAGAAATTGCATGTTACAGTTTGTAGCCATAAATCATGCAGTTCCTACAAAAATTAAGACTTATTTGCAACAATGTCCCCAAATAAAATAATGGCATTTATTTTGAAACAAACAAAAAAATCCCCTTTGTATATATGTCAAAACTCACATTGATTTTGCAGCAGCAGCTAACAGTGGTTCTGCCTTTTTAATCTGTTAGTTTCCTTTGAGTATTTAACCCAGAGGTGGGTGACACTTGATGTGCAGGCTCATCACTTGCATCTCTTACATGTGGCTAAATGTCCAGACCAGTGGTTTCTGTGCCTGCCTGCCATTTGTTAGCTGGTCACTGTGGCTGTGAACAGCACTAAAGGTTTTACAGATATTTTCTCATTTAAGAAAACCATCATATGATGGAAACCCTGTTGTCATTACTAATATACAGATGAGCAAACAGGCTAGCAGGGTACAGAGGGATTCCAACTTTGGACCACTCAATTCCAAGGCCAGCACTTTAAAGCTCAGGCTAAATTTTAGGGGTGTTTTTCTTGTAAATGCCAATGTATCATTTTCCTACTTTAAAAGTGCATCTTTAAAACTGATTTCATCACTCTTTTTCCAGTTTTGACACTAACATCACCTTTTTTTTTTTCATGATATACCTTCACATAAAGCATTGTGGGATCAACTCTACATGATGTGTTGGACAGATCAGGGATAAAACCACAGCTGTCAGAATAGAAGGGAATGCTACAGTTAGGCTAGGTGAATTTCTTAATCTGATGACATGGGGAAATTTTTGGATGAGATAGGTGAATAAGAAAATATATCCTATAAAGAAGATGTGGTACATAAGTACAAGGGAATATTACTCAGCCATAAGAAAAGGTGAACTGGCATCTGTGACAACATGGGAAGTTCTTGCGAGTATTATGCTATATAGGGTTGTTCTGCGTGGCATGGGAATGTAGCCCAGCTTCAACTCAAAAAAGTAGTGGGAAGCGAGGTCTGACATACAGGATCCAGGCCCATGGATAGGTTTTCCTGTGGGGAATCAGGCCTGTATTATACCTAGTCTCCTATGAGCCTTGCTTTTGCTAAAACTCCCTCTCCCTGAATTGAGGCTGAAAATGTTTTCTGTGTATCTTTAATTTCCTAAAATCTGTGCTAAACCTCCCAAGTATGGAATGTAACCAGTCCAAACACTTTTCTCCTTGGTCTGCAATATCCTTCTCTTTGATGTAATTAACAACATTCTTTCCTTTGTTGTTTGTAAAAGGTAATAATCACCTACAGCAAACCTGTGCATAGTAAATGAGGAACATCCTCAATGTAATGTACCCAGAAAAGCAATAAAAGCTTGTCCAGGCAGGGGTCGGGACCCTCTCTCTCACTTAGAGAGTGGCCATGCTGTCCCTTTTTCTCCACAGGACTTCTCATTGCAGCCACAACACACAGACCCTGCCGGCCAGGGTCTGCATCCATGCTATGCAAAATAAGTCAGACAGAGAAGGACAAGAACCATTGATTTCACTCATATGTGGGATACAAAACAGAAAACAGCAAACAAATAAAACAAACTCATAGGCTCAGACAGCAGAGTGGTGGTTACCAGATGGGAAAGGGAATGGAGAGGTAAGAGTGTAAAGGGGGAATTTGCCCCCATTTATCCCCCCTGTACCTCCTTCCATTACCATTTAGGTGATGGAAAGAGAGGTGATGTGGGGTGGTGAACATACTGCAATATACAGATGATGGATTGTAGAACTACATACTTGAAACTTATATAATTACAATAAATTATGTCACCCCCCAAAATTCAGCTTTAATAAGTAGCTCCTGAGGTCTGACACAAATAATATACAAATGCCAGGACCAAAGCTGAGTGCAATTCTGGTTTATTGCTCTAGATTTGCTTCCTGAAACAAAGCTAGTGGTTCCTCTGAATTCCCTTCACAACGTCTGTTTCCTTGATAGCGGTAGCATCACTATATCAAAAAAAAATCACTACTTGTATGGTGGGCCACAGTCTCCATTTTTATTGGTCATTCTGACTTTTCCCCAAATTCATATCTTACTCTTGGCCCCAAAAGGACCAGCATATAAAGTGTATTAATATATCAAAATAAGCTTTTAAAATTATGATTATTAAATTAGACTTGTCAAGTAAATGACATCTTACCACTTTTTAGGCATTACTTAAACCGTAAAATATTTTATTTTTAAAATATATTTTATTGATTTTGCTAATAGAGTTGTCCCAATTTTTCTCTTTTTGTCTCCCTCCACCTGGTAAGCCCCATTCCCTTTAGCAATCTGTCCTCTTAGTTCATGTTTATGGATCATACATGTAAGTTCTTTGGTTACTGCATTTTCTATGCTATTCTTAATATCCCCCTGTCTATTTCATATCTACCAATTATGTTTCTTAATCCCTGAACCTTTTTCTCTATTTCTCCTTCCACTTCCCAACTGATAACCCTCCAAATGGTCTCCATATCTATGATTCTGTTCTACTTGTTTGCTTAGTTTGTTATTTAGATTTAATTGTTTACAGTTGTGAATTTATTGCCATTTTAATGTTCATAGTTTTTTTATTGTTGTTCAAAAACAGTTGTCTCTATTTATCACCCTACCCCAGCCATTTCACCCTCCCACCTTTGATCCTACCCATCTTTGGCTTTGTGTATGTGTCATTTATACATGTTCCTTGACAACCCTTCCCCCAATCTCCTCAATCTCCCCTCCCACCTCTCCTCTGGTTACTGCCAGTTTGTTCATGATTTCAATGTCTCTGGTTATATTTTGCTTGCTTGTTTGTTTTGTGGATTAGGTTCATAGTTTTGATCTTCTTCTTTTTCTCAAATAAGTCCCTTTAACATATCATGTAACAATGGCCTGGTGCTGATGAACTCCTTTACCTTGTCTGGGGAGCACTTTATCTGCCTTTCCATTCTAAGTGATAGCTTTGCTGGATAGCATAATCTAGGCTGTAGGTCCATGCTTTTCATCACTTTGAATACTTCTTGCCAGTCCCTTCTAGCCTGAAAGCAGCTTCTGTTGAGAAATCAGCTGACAGTCTTATAGGAACTCCTTTGTAGGTAACTCTCGGCTTTTCTCTTGCTACTTTTAAGATTCTCTCTTTATCTTTAAGTTTTGGCATTTTAATTATGATGTGTCTTGGTGTGGTCCTTGTTGGATCCATCTTTTTTGGGACTCTCTGTGCTTCCTGGACTTGTACGTCCATTTCCTTCACCAAGTTAGGGATGTTTTCCTTAATTATTTTTTCAAATAAGTTTTCAATTTCTTGCTCTTTATCTTCTCCTTCTCACATCTGTATTATTTAAATGTTGGTATATTTGAAGTTGTCCCAGAGGCTCTTTAATCTATTTTCATTTTTTGGGTTTCTTTTTTATTCTTGCTATTCTGATTGAATGTTTTTTTCTTCCTAACATTCTAAATAATTTATTTTATTCTGAGTTTCACCCATGTCACTGTTGTTTCCTGTAAATTTTTCTTCATTTCACTTAGTGTAACCTTCATTTCGGCCAGGCCTTTTTTATGCTGTTGAAGCACCCAGCTGATTCCTTGAGCATCTTGATAACCGATGTTTTGAACTCTGCATCTAATAGATTGCTTATCTCCATTTTTGTTTAGTTCTTTTTATGGAGTTTTGTTTTGTTCTTTCGTTTGGGCCATATTTCTTTGTCTTCGCATTTTGGCAGCCTCTCTGTGTTTGTTTGTATGTATTAGGTAGAGCTTCTTTGACTCCCTGTCTTAGTAGTGTGGCCTATTGTAGAAAAGCATACAGATAAATTGGATGCAGTGGATTCTTAGGTAATCTCAGAGAAGGAGTCTCAGGTATAGTGTCACTGCTCTGTGGCTCTGTGTAGGGGAGGGCTCAGAAAAGGGACAGTGGCTGCTTCCTG
>PVKM010013744.1:0-29854 GCA_004027735.1 Carollia perspicillata | reverse complement strand
GCTTCCAGCACTTGGCTATTGTAAATTGTGCTGCTATGAACATCAGTGCCTCTTCTTGACTTCCTGTCACAGGATGAATTGGAGTCTTTAGACAATCAAATGGAAAAGGTTCTTTTTGTAAAGATAAAACTTCTCTCATTAATGTGGCATTTCAGATAGCACCTTGGGGACAACTTACAAATCCCAACCCTATTTTCATTCATTTATATTTTCATTCATTCCGCTCATCTCTAAAGAATTTTTTAAGAGGCATTTATAAATAGGTATTGGGAATACAAAGATGACCAAGAAATGGTCCCTGCCCATAAGGCACTCACAGTCTATAACAGCATACACAGATAATTATAACGTTTTTTAGCTCATGCTTTAGAGTATGTTGAAGAGAATTGATTAAAACATTATATAGCTTTTTTCCCCTCGGAGTAATCAAAGGATTATCTTTAGAAGAAAGAATCATTTGCATGAATAGATCAGTGTTAGATTTTCTCTGGTATCTCAAATCCATGACAACTAGGGTTAGTATTTGTGTTTCCATCCCAGGCCTTTTTGAGATCCAGATTTATATATTCAGTTTTTTGCTGTACACTCCTACTCGAATGCTTACATTTAACATGTCTAAAATGGAACCCTTGATTTTCTTTCCCAGAGTACTGTACCTAAATTCTTTCCCATCTCAGTAAATGGTAGTTCTGTCCTTCTAGGGGCTCAGGTCACAAACCTTGAAATCAACCTGCTTCCTCACTACGGGACAGATTTCCGCTTGGCCCCTTTCTATGCCTTCTAAACTCACTCTGTTCTGAGAGCCCAGCTCTTTGGGACCGCATAGGGTATTCCCTTCCTCTTTGACTTCTAGTTGGCCTGGACCAAAGAGAGGCACTAGTGAGAGTCAGAGCAGAGTAAGGTTGATGTGCTCTCCTTCCCATCAGTCTTTCCTGTCCAGATTGCTGCAGGTCGGTTTTGACACTTCTGTGACCGTCTCCATACAGCTCCAGTCTCCAGGTCCCAGGAACCGTATCTCCTCTTACCCTTCAGGCCTGGGCACTGTAACAGCTTCATCCTTTCACTGTTTCCTGGGTGCATCGCTCTCCCTTGTTGTTTTCCTTAAATCTTGCCATATGTCTTTGTAAATAGGTTATTTAACTCTACTCAAATTATCCAGTTTAAGTGTGCCGTTGCCACCGCGTGGGGCTAAACCAGCAATCTCTCTTGTCCGGATTATTGTAATAACCTCTTAGCTGATCTCCCTGCGTTCTTCCTTGCCTCCATACAGTGTTTTCCACACAGAAGCTAGACTGGCCCTTTACAAATGTAAGTTAAGTTACATCACTTCTTTGCTCAGAAATCCTCTAATGGATCGCCATGTTAATCTGAGTAAAGACCAAAGTCCCTATGATGCCCCCAAAGGCCCTACAAGGCAGATATAGCCCCTTCTTTCTTTAATGTCACCTTTCATTACTCTGCTACGGGGAAACTTCTCAAAACACTCTGACACTAAAAATGTGAGTTTCCTGTACCAGACAGTTCTCCAGTTCCCAGCGGACACCAAGTGGGTGTTTTATAATTTACTTTGATTCTGACACTAACTACTCAGAGTTAGCACAGACCTCTCCCCCACAGGTTAAAGGTGTACTCCCCACAAGACTGCTCGCCATTTCAGATACCAATCACAAGTTGTGGGTCCCCGCATTACCCATACTTCTGTCCAACTTGGCTGCAAATCGGGAGGTCCCAGGACCACCCCCCTCCAGGTTTGATGATCTGCTATAATGGCCGGCAGAACTGAAAGAAACAGTTTACTTACAATTACTGATGTATTGTGAAGTGTACACATGAACAGCCAGATGAAAGAGGCACATGGAGTGTGATCTGGAAAGCCCCTGGTGCGGGAGCTTCTGTCACTGTGCAGTTTGGAGTGCTCCCTCTTCCTGGCACACGAATGCATTCAGCAACTCAGAAGCTCTCTCTCTTTTCACTTAGGGCTTTCATGGAAGCTCCATTACATAAGTATGTTGTTTTTAAATCATTGGCCATTGGTGTTTAACTCAATCCCAGCATCCCTCTCTCCTCCCCAGAGGTCAGAGGTCGGCTGAAGATTACAATTCTCCAATCCCCTGGTTACTTCCCTTGGCAACCAGCCCCGTCCTGAGCTACTATAAGGGCCCATCCAGAGTTACCTCATCAACATATACTCAGCTATGGTTGAAAGGGGCTTATGGTAATAAAAGATGCTCCTCTCACTCTTATCACTCAGGAAATTAGGGGGCTTTGGAGCTCTATGCCGGGAACTGAGGAGGAACACCAAATATGTATTTGTTATATCAAAATATCACCTCTCCCCTTTGAGCTACACCTACTGATGCTCCTCAGACAGACCCATCTCATGACCTTTGCATTTGTTGTTTATTCTCGGAATTCTCTGCTGCTAAATATGTTCATGGATCGTTTTTTGTTTTCAGCTCCTTCTAGTTCTTGATTAGTTGTCATTCTCAGAGAGACTTACCTTGACCATGCTATTTAAAATTGGGACCTCTTCCACCTACTTAGCTTTATTTTTTCTATAGAACGTACTACATCTTAATATACTTTTATTTTGTTATTTCTTTTATTGTCTCAGTTTCAGCACTAGACGATAAGTTGCATGAAAACAGGATGTTTGTAGATTCGCTGCTTGACCCAAGGAAAATATAAATATTTACTAAATGAGAGATTGAATGAATGTAGTGAATTACATGTATAAGAGGTCTGTGAGTATCAGCAAAGACTATTTGGAAAAATTGCTTTTATTCTGTCTTCTCACCGAGGCTTCACATCACTGGTGTGCTACCGCTTCTAAATGGGAGGTCTAGTTAGTTTATGCCTTAAGACCACAAAATATGTCTGCTCGCTTATGCCAATAAGCAGGTCTAAATTTAAAAATCAGGTACAAAAAGTTCCTCTTAACTAAACATCACAAATAGAAGACTCAAGTAAACAAGAACATGTGTTTTTTCAATTGAAAAGACAAAAGTCCTAGAATGTGTTTTGATTATCCTTGATATGTATATTGCTCATATAACTGATACTGAATATTTTTTCAAGGTAAGCTTTATAGTACATGGATTTGTAACACTAAACACTTTACCGTACGATATAATAATTGTATTCTTTAACAAAAAGAGGGACTATGCAATAGGCATTACTTAAATTTTTTTCATAAATAGCAGTTTACTGAGGGACATTGTCAGTAAACGTCTGCTAAGCAGTTTCCTCATACCTCATATGCAAGATTTTCTGCTTGTTTTCTTAAACATGCTTCATACTAGAAACCTCATTTAAGACACCAAAATTTAGATTAGATATTAAATTTTAGTTAATATTATAAGAAATCCTAGCAGGTCCATCTTGGTTTTTTTAAAAAAATTATATTTCATAGAAAGTTGTAAAAAGGGACAGTTTCTATAGTATCAATAACAGTAGTGCCCTGGCTGGTGTGGCTCAGTGGACTGAGTGCCGGCCTGCAAACCAAAGGGTCACCGGTTCAATTCCCAGTCAGGGCACATGCCTGGGTTGTGGGCCAGGTCCCCAGTAGAGGGTGTAAGAGCAACCATGCACTGGTGTTTCTCTCCCTTTCTTTCTCCCTCTCTTCCCCTCTCTCTAAAAATAAATAAGTAAAATCTTAAAAAAATAAAAGTAACTAGACAAGAAGATGGGAACTTCTATTCTGAATCTGCTGATACATGTGTTTTCCTGTCGTCTAACTGAATGTGCTCAATCCCTTACAATTTACTTCAGGTTTGTCAGTGGGTTTTGAAAGACACATTAGTTATTTTAAAGACAAATAAAGTATTTATTGAGCATCTAGTACTTGTCAAATATTTGCTAGGCATTTTTACCTTTGCTTATTTATTTATTTTTGTATTGGTCTTATTGAGATATAATTCATATGCCATAAAATTTACTCATTTAAAGAGTACAGTTCATTGGGGTTTTTCTTTTCTTTTTCTTTTTTTCCCCCTTTTCACGGGGGTGCGTGTATGTTCACAGAGTTGTGCAACTATTGCCACAGTTGCACAATTTCAGAATATTGTCATCCTCCACAAAGAAATCCTTACCCTGTAGCAGTCACCCTTCATTTTTCCTCAAACTTCCCAGTTTTGAGCAACCACTAATCTACTTTCTATCTCTATAGATTTGCTTATTCCAGAAATTTCATATAAATGGTATTAGGGGTGTGTGTGTGTGTGTTTGTCTGGGTTCTTTTACTTAGCATAGTATGTTCAAGGTTCACCAGTGTTGTAGCATATATTAGTATTTCATTCCATTTTATTGCCAAAATATATTCCATTGTATGGATGTACACCACATTTTTTAAACCTGGTCTTTGTTGGTGCACATGTGTTGTTTCCATTTTAATTATTATGAATAACATTTTGGTGCCAATTTTAATGTCTACAGTGGTAAATATTTATTGGGTATTTATTATGTAAAAGCACTGTTTTAAGTACCTCACATGTATTAACTTGTAATAAGGCACTTGACCTGTACAGCACCCTGCTACTATTCTATTTTATAAAAGAGGTAAATAAGATCAAAGCTACAGTCCTAGGAAGTTAGTAGAGCTGAGATTTAAAACTAGGCCATCTGGCTAGAGTTCATGCTCTTAAATGCTTCAGCATACTGTTTCCTCAGTCTGATTATTATTAAAGTAGACAAACAAAATTTAGCTTAGAAGTAAAACTGTGGTAAGTCAAAAAATTAAGTTATATTTCCTTAATCACAGAATGATGTGAGTTCAATTTATGTATTCTGTTTTTATTCTAGTAGCGCTTTTTCTTTTGTAAACATAAAGAGATAAAAACATATAATGCGACTTAATGAGTTTGCTGGCCAAACTGACATTAATATAATGTCATATATTGTAAAATAAAATGATTTTTAAATTCAGTGAAGTTTACTCTAAAAAATAACTAAGAAATCACATCCAAAAAGTTAATGCTGAGTTATATATTAATATACAATGTTAACCTAATGATTATATGTGTATATATGTACTATAATTCTTGGTATCCAATTATTTTTTTCTCATGCTGCCAAAATAGTAATGATCTTTACAGATATATGCAAGATTGAATGATTTTCATAAAAATTTAAAATTGCAAAGTCTGCACTCAAGGAACATTTCTTGTATTATAACCCAGAACTAGAATGTCCTTACAGATTATCTAGGCCAACACCCTAATTTTACGGGGTGGAGGCAGGAAATGGAAGCCCAGAGAGCTGCTTGTACAAGTTAGCAAAACTGAAATTAGCACCCAGATCTCCTGATTTACATACCAGTCACTTTTCACTACACAACTTCATAGATCACAAAATATTTTATATACTTTAATAGCTCTTATTACTTACATTGCAAATTCTATGAGGATCTTTGAATCTTTTTTTTTCCTATTTCTGTCATTCTCTGTATACTAACAAATAACAAACCCTTACTAAATACAAGCTTATGTAATTTATCTGGCTTCATCTTTTTTTTTTATTGTGATTCTATTACAGTTGTCCCAATTTGCCCCTGTTGCTCTCCCCATCCCCCGACTTCCCACTCCCACAGTCAATCCCCACCCTGTTGTCTATGGCCGTGGATCATTTATACTTGTTCTTTAACTAGGCTTTCCCCCTCTGGCTTCATCTTGAATGGTTTTTTTAATGTAGATATTTTTAATATATTTTATTGATTATGTTATTACAGTTGTCCCATTTTCCCCCTTCACTCCCCTCCACCCTGCACACCCCCTCCTACCCACATTCCCCCACTTTAGTTCAATTCCATGTGTCATACTTACAAGTTCTTTGACTTCTACCTTTCCCATACTATTCTTATCCTCCCCTTGTCTATTTTCTACCTACCATCTATGCTACTTATTTTCTGTACCTTTTCCCCTTCTCTCCCCCTCCCACTCCTCTGTTGATAACCCTCCATGTGATCTCCATTTCTGTGGTTTTGTTCCTGTGTTAGTTGTTTGCTTAGTTTGCTTTTGTTTTTGTTTTAGGTATGGTTGTTAATAACTGAATTTGCTTTCATTTTACTTTTTATATTTTTATCTTCTTTTTCTTAAATAAATCCCTTTAACATTTCATATAATAAGGGCTTGGTGATGATGAACTCCTTGATGACCTTATCTGAGAAGCACTTTATCTGTCCTTTCATTCTAAATGAAAGCTTTGCTGGATAGAGAAATCTTGGATGTAGGTCCTTGCCTTTCATGACTTGGAATACTTCTTTCCAGCCCCTTCTTGCCTGCAAGGTTTCTTTTGAGAAATCAGCTGACAGTCTGATGGGAACTCCTTTGTAGGTAATTGTCTCCTTTTCTCTCGCTGCTTCTAAGATTCTCTCCTTCTCTTTAATCTTGGCTAATGTAATTATGATGCACCTTGGTGTGTTCCTCCTTGGGTCCAACTTCTTTGGGACTCTCCTGGCTTCCTGGACTTCCTGGAGGTCTATTTCCTTTGCCAGATTGGGGAAGTTCTTCATTATTTGTTCAAATAAGTTTTCAGTTTGTTGTTCTCCTCTTCTCCTTCTTGTACCCCTATAATTTGGGTGTTGGAGCATTTAAAGATGTCCTGGAGGTTCCTAAGCCTCTCTTCATTTTTTTTTTAATTCTTCATTCTGTTCTGGTTGAATATTTCTTTCTTCCTTCTGGTCCACACCATAGATTAGAGTCCCAGTCTCTTTCCCATCACTATTGGTTCCCCATAAATTTTCCTTTATTTCACTTAGCATCACCTTCACTTTTTTCATCTAATTTGCAACCAAATTCAACCAATTCTTTGAACATCCTGATTACCAGTGTTTTGAACTGTGCATCTGATAGGTTGGCTACCTCTTCATTGCTTAGTTGTATTTTTTCTGGAGCTTTGATTTGTTCTTTCATTTGGGCCACTTTTTTTGGTCTGGGGCACCTGCTATGTATAAGGGACAGAGTCTTTGGTGTTCACCAGGGTGGGGCAACCCAGGTCACTGGGTCATCATGCTGTATGTGGGGGAGGGGTCGAGAGGGAACAGTGCTACTTGTTCCACGCTCTGCTGGTTTTCAGTCACTTCCTCCACTTCCCACAAGCAAAGTGAGCCCTTCTGGTGCTGACTCCCATGTGGGGGGGTTTGTGTACGTTCTAGGACCCTGTGGGTCTCTCCAATGAACTCTCCTGTGAGGCTGGGAGTTTCTCCCACAGCCTCAACCCTCACAGGTGTTTTTTACTCAGTGGCTTTAGGCTTTATTTCCCCACACTGGAACTCTGGACCCTGCAGTCTGTTCTGCTCCCCAGTTGTTTCTCTCATTGTATCTGCACATGAATGTGGGACCACCCACCCCACCAGCCACTGCCTTGCTGCAACTCCTCTCTGCCCGGCACCCATGTCTGTCCCTCCTACCCGTCTGGATGAATGTGTCTACTTTAACTCCTTGGTTGTCGGACTTCTATACAGTTCAATTTTCTGTCAGTTCTGATTGTTTTTTATTTTTAAATTTGTTGCTGTCCTTCTTTTGGTTGTGTGAGGAGGCACAGTGTGTCTACCTATGCCTCCATCTTGGCTGGAAGTCCTGTCTTAAATGTCTTATCTGTTAAATTTTTATAACTTTTGGCATTTCTAATTTTCTACACTCCCAAAATATCACTGATTTTTCTTTATTGCTTTTTTGTTATTGTTATGACACCTTGTTTCCTGAGGAACTTAGACTAGTATTGTTTCTATAGCTCTTTCTTATACTTAAAGGAAATTAGGATTTGGAGAGCCCCTCTGGCACTTGGGTTTTCAAATATATGGGCCAATGAATTGCAAAGATTGATGTGGCTCATAATGTCCTTGTTGTTAAATTTGATCAATGGTGGGCCCTGAAATCTTTCAAAGTCTATATGTAACTGTTTTCTCTATTAAAAATCCTGACTTGCTATTTCTTCAAAAGTATCATTTAAACTATGATTAATTTTCCTAAACCAGCACATATGAAAACTCATATGCTGAGTTTCCAGAGTGAAAACCCTAGTATCTATTGGACAACTTGTGTTTCTAAAAACATTTTCCTATTGATTACTTCTGTCAGCTGACTGATGTTTCATTGTTCGATTACATGATAGAGTTAAGGAACTGAGAAAGTGCTAAAACAGGTAAAGAATGAATGCTGCTTCTTCAGCGGATTGAGAAAAATGAGTACCAAAACAGACTATCTTCTGAAAGGTTTAAAGTTCATTTAAAGAGGTGGCACATTACAGCAGAAGGAGTTTTTAACTGAGAATCAGGATTTGTAGGTTCTAGTCCTAACTCTGCCACTAACTAAAACTATATGATATCATGCATGTCACTTTCTCCTTCTGGTTTTCAGCTTCCTGATTTGGAAAATTGGGAGTTGAATGATTTTTTTGGACTTTTTACAGCATTGATTTTTCTGAGTGTATGAATGTTTATTTTTAATTACAGTTGACATATAATATTATATTAGTTTCAAGTGTAACCCCCAGTGATTAGACATTATATAATTTACTAAGGGATCATCCCAAAATATCTAGTACCCATCTGATACCATGTAGTTATTAGAATAGAATTGGCTATATTCCCTATACTGTACTGTACATCCCCATGACTATTCTGTAACAACCAATTTGTACTTCTTAAACCCTTCACCTTTTTCACCAATTTCCCCAACCCGCCTTGTGTCTGGCAATGTCAAGATGTTTTCTGTATCCATGAATCTGTTTCTGTTCTGCTTCTGTGTTAGTTTTTTAGATTTATTTGTTAGATATGTATTTATTGTCACTTTATTGTTCATATTTTTTACCTCTTTTCTTCTGCTGCTGCTTAAAGAGGACTCTAACATTTCATGTAATAGTGGTTTGATAGTCATGAACTTCTTTAGCTTTTCTTTGTCTAGGAAGCTCTTTGTATGTCCTTCAATTCTAAATGATAGCTTTGCTGGGTAGAGTAATCTTGGTTGTAGGTCCTTGCTTTTCATTACTTTAAGTATTTTCTGACAATCCCTCCTGGCCTACAAAGTTTCCATTGAGAAATCAGCTGACAGTCTTATGGGAGTTTTCTTGTAGTTAACTGCTTTTCTCTTGCTGCTTTTAAGGTCATGTCTTTATCTTTAACCTTTTGCATTTTAATTGTGATGTGTTGTGGTGTGGGCCTCTTTGTGTTCATCTTGTTTAAGACTCTGAACTTTGTGGATTTCTATGTCTGTTTCCTACACCAAGTTAGGGAAGTTTTCTGCCATTATTTTTTCAAATATGGTTTTAATTTTTGACCTATTTCTTTTCCTTCTGGCATCCCCATGATACAAATGTTGGTATGCTTGAGGTTGCCCCAGATGCTCTTTGCATTATCTTCATTTTTTAATTATTATTACTATTTTTTTTACTGTTCAGATTGGGTGTTTTTTTGCCTCCTTTTCTTCCAAATTGCTGATTGGATTCTCAACTTCATCTACTCTACTGTTGGTTCCATGTACATTATTCTTCATTTCAGTTAGTGTATCCTTAATTTCTGACTGGTTCTTTTTTATGGTTTCCATGTCCTTTTTTATACTGTTGAAGTTCTAAGTTCCTTGAGCATTCTTATAACCAGTGTTTGGAATTCTACATCTAGTTGATTGCTTGTCTCTGTTTTGTTTAGTTATTTTTCTGGAGCTTTGTTTTCTTTCCTTTGGACCATGTTTCTTTGTCTCCTCATTTTGGCAGCCTCCCTGTGTTTGTTTCTGTGTATTAGGTAGAGCTGCTACCTCTCCCAGGCTTGGTAGAGTGGTCTAATATAGTAGATGCCCTGTAAAGTCCAATGGCACAGCTTCCCCATTCACTGGAGATAGGCACTCCAGGTATGGCCCCCCATGTGGGCTATGTATATTTCCCTGTTGTAGTTGAGTCTTGATTGCTGCTGGCACATCATTGGGAGGGATTTACCCCCAGCCTGATCAGCTGCAAAGACTGGCTACAACCACCAGCCTCCAACCTCCAACCACTGTGGAGGATCAGCTGTGCAGGGCTCTACCCGACAGAGCAGGTCTTAACTTCAATGGGACTCTGGTGCCTGCTGTGTCTGCCCCTTAAGTGTGTCACTGTGGAGGTGGTTGGGTGGTACTTTGACGTGGTCTGAAGCTGTCTATTTGGTGCACTGGCTCTGGGGCCTCCTGATATGTGCAGACCCAGGTCAGCTGCTGCCTGTGTTCTGCCCAGGAGTACCTGGCTTGAGCTACAAAGTGATCTTCAGATGGCTGTGACTTGTGCTGGGCTTGGAGAGGCCAAGCTGTGAAGCTGCTACTCATGACCTGCTGCTTCTAGAGCTGGGACTGGGATGACTTAACAAGAGATGTGGGGCATGCTGAGACCAGATGCTATGAATTTAAGGGATTTTAGGAAAATCTGAAGCATGGGCAAGACAGGCCATTCCTATGGAAAAGCCACTGAAAACAGCTTAGGTGGGCCCACAAGTTTGGTGGTGTAAGGGTCTCAGTGAATCACCAGGGTGGGGCAAGCAGTGATAGCCAGGTTGATGGAGATTCAGATATGGTGCCTTTCTGCTGGCTCTGTGGGGGAAGGGCTCTTCAAATGTACAATGGCCTCTGCTAGCGCTTTTGTCTGGGAGAAAGCTGTCCCCCAGCTCAGTTCCTCCCTGCCTATCTCTGGTGCCTTCTAAGCTGCTGTCCCAGCACTGGAACTTAGAGGGAGTAATTCTTTTAGAAGAACTGCCTGGGACTTGACAGGTCCTCTGTCTCACTCAGCCACAATTCCTGCTGGTTTTTATATCTGGAAGTGATGGGGACTTCTCTTCCCAGTACTGGAACCCTGGGCTTGGGGATCTAGGATGGGGCTGGGACTCTGGCATGGGGTTGGGACCCCTCGCTCCTCAGGAGCAACCTCTGCAGTGGAGAAATCCCTCCTGTTTCTATCTGCCACTCCTGGGTATGGGAGCAGCCAGCCTGTTTTGCATCACTGCTTCTACCAGTCTCAGTGTGGCATCTTCTGTAAATTCCTAGTTGTAGGACTTCCATTCAGCTAGATATCAGGCAGTTCTGAATGATGGCTGTTCTGTAAGTTAGTTGTATATTCGATATGGCTGTGGGAGGACCCAAGTACCACATTCACCTGCACCACCATCTTGACCTCAAGTGGCCTGAGTCTATGAATGTTTAAATAGGCATACTTACACAAAGACATTTTAAGTTATTTTTAATAGATTAGAGGTTTTTTAAAAATCAGTTTCATATATGATTAATGGTGGTTGAGCTAGTGATATGGAAAATAATGGGGAACAAATAGGCTGGATTGATTGGGAAAATACAAGCTTCTTTATGATGCTCCCTTTTTCCCCTTTAAAAGCTCAGATATGCAGTGAGCTTCGTAACAATTGTTTTAGGTTTCAGTTGGGAGATGCATGTACGTATATATCAATAAACACAAACACACACACCTTCTCCCTTCTTCCTGCTCTCCTGTGTATGGGGTCAATCTGGGACATCAGGCTGGGAATAATAAGCACATTGTTACTTTGATGTTAATGAGAACTGTGAAACTTCAAGATAATGAAATTTATTCTCACAATATCAGTCTAGAATAATAGGCTATTTTTAAGTGGAAAGGGAAATAGAATTGAAGTTAGGGTTTAAGGTTTGGCTGTGTGATTTTAGGTAAATCTTGTGTCTTTTCTGTGTCTTTTTCTTTTGTGAATTGGTGATGGTGTTTAATAATAGCTACCTTAATTAAAAGATTATTTAAAGGCTCAGAAAACCTAATGGATATGAAAACATTTTCTAGAACTTTTTCTTTTGTGGTTTTGATTATTATACCTGGCTTATTTTCATGCAGAGATTAGCTGAAACTATCTTATCACTGATGTCTACTCACCTTATACAAACTAAATATTTAATAAGTTTATAAACAAATATTGACATAGCTATTAGGTTAAACTAAGGCCACTTTTATGATAGATTTTTTTATCACTTTACTAGCTCAAATAGAAAGTTAAAATGAATAGCCTATTACTGAATAATTACTTACTTTATATCTTTATCTTGGTAAAGTTACTAACCTGGTAGAATTTCTCCTGTGGTTTTTATTTTGTAATGAGAATGAAATGAATGACAGAAATAATAATGTCAGCTCACCCTTGCTAATGATCTGTGCCTTGCATTTCTTGGGTTCCAGAAAAACTTCTTCTTGGCTCCCTCCAAGAGCGCTGAGCTGCTCTTGATTACTCAGTTCATTTGAACAAATGGAAGGAACAAAAGCGTGTATGTAGTCCACTCTTGATTGCCAGTCCTCTCAGTTGCACAGATAATTCCAAACAGCAGCTACTTCAGATGTTTATATTTAGCTCATGGCTAGATTTAAGTGTTTACCTTTGAATATAAGCATGTCTGATAATCCAGGAACTCACTTGTCTTAGGTTTGTTGCAATGATAATTAAAACTTGGAAGCGTTTTGCCTGAATCCGAAGTATATTTTATTACCTAGAGTACATTAGCCAAAAACTCTTAACTTGTGCATCTTCTTTTGAGAGTCTTGTTTCCTTCATCTCCTTGCCCCAAAGAACAGAGATACACGTGTGAGTTACTTTTGCTTCTTTTTTTCTGCTCTGAATTGGCCTAATTCACTCTTTGCTTACAGAAAGATGTTGGAAAACTAATTTTTATACAAATGTTAACATTTATTATTAGACTGAATTTGATTCTAAATTCACAACAAATCTCTTTTTAGTTATATTGGATTGTAGTGATTTAATGATTTGCTTTGGATCTGTGCGGTCCTGAAAATTCTAAGTTGATGCTCATTTCACTATTTCAGACATTTTTCCTTTAAAAACAAAACAAAGCCTATCTCTATTGCTTTTGATGTCGTTTTTACTACCATGAACTGACACCGTTACAGCATAATGCAGGTATCCCCACAAAGCAGAGCCTGAGAAGCTCCGGAATGGGAGAAGCCCTTCCCCAATCACATTTAATAGGTGCTCTTGCTTTCACGGTGCCTGTATCTTTTCACTTGGTTTAGATTCTTCCATTTTTTCATTGCAGGTAGTGTTTAGTAATTAACTATACTTTATTAAATACATTTACTCATGGATTAGAGTAGGATTTATATTTCATTTTAGAACCTTTTAATTCCCTTTCGTTTAAAGCTACATTTGGTAACGTTTAGTTAGAACTCACTATGCGTAAGCTTGAACAAATAATTTAGGAGTGAAATTTAGCTCAGTTTTGGAGGTGTTGGTGGTTTCCTTTTATGTTCCTATTAATGTAACTTGGTAATTATTTATTTTTCTATATTAGTAAGAAATTGGCAAAAAAAATTGAAAGACATTAGAAAAAAACACTATTACCGGTAATTTCCTAGAAACTTACCTAGAAACTCTCTGGAATAATTACAGACATGCTGATTTTCTCATATTATCTTGTAGAACTGGGGGAAATGCATTTCCATGAAATGTGTTCCAAGGCCATTGGCCCTATGGCTTTTGTTGAATGTAAGCCTTGTCTAGATTTCCAAAAATTTGGTTGGATTTTCTACTTAAAATAAAGTGGGGGAGTTTTAATTTTACTGTTTTTATGCTGGACGGGACTTTCCATTAGTGTTCCTTTATAATAATTTTCATTATTGCTTCATTATATGTATAACCCAGGGCCTTAGAATCTGCAGAAGCATATGTAAGTTTTTCATTGATTTATGTGTTTGTATTTTCATCATATGAAAGACAAACATGTACTGAATATCAAAATTAAAATTCATAATGATCTAATATAAGATTTAGATATTTTAATATTCTAATTTTTTACATGGACATTTTGTGCTAGCTAATTACTAAGTAAAATGATAAGTTTGTCTCTTCTAAAATGGGAAAAATTAGCATGACCTTAATATCCTCTAATTGGGAATTACACTTCATAGAAAATGGATTGACTATTTTATAAATGTTAAGTTAAAAGTCTCTTTAGAATACTTGTCAGATAGGAGCATTTATACAAGCTTCATGAAATAAAGATTTCATTTTTAGGTGTACTGCAAATAATAGGTCTATTAAATATATACATATATACTTTATACATGTAATAAATAAATATGTATTATTATAAAGTTCTACACATTTTCAATAGTGATAAAATAAGCCTAATTATTCTATAGAATTGTGTCATCCATATTTCAGGCTTTTCAACAACATAAAATTTATATCATAGAATTTTTGTGAAGTTTATCAATTATAGGGTTCTGTTTATATAACATTACTGGTCAGAAACTGACATGAACTGAGAATATATTATGAGCAGAGTACTTACATGTTCTGGTTTACCTGAGGTAGTCTTGGTTTGCACTTGTGTGCTTGATGTACTAATTAATAGTGCCTCCTTTTGTTTAAGAAATGAATTTCAATTCTAATTTATTAATTTCTAATTTGCATGATGAATTACATGAATGAATTCACATACTAGTATTCTTGATGAAGATCTCCTATGTATCTGGAACTAATATAGGTGCCAGGGAAATAGCTAATATTAAACAAATTAAAAGACAAAGGACATATCAAGTAAATCAGGAGATTTTATCATTATTGTTGCCAAAAAAGTGATCAGGTCAATTGCCTTTGTCATAAAATATAAAAAAAGAATATGTTGTTGGTACATGATAACTAAGTACTGCTAGAATGACAGCACATTAAGCATTTAGATAGAAACTAACCCTGTCAACATTTTTTAAAGAGATTAAGGGTTATACTATAGATGTGTCAGTGGGATGTTAAGAATGTATTGCTTTTGTAAAGTCAATGAATACTTGAAATTTTTCAACTTTGTTTTATACTAGTAGGTATGAAAGAAACAAGCTGCAAATACTCATTTGACTTAATTAAAATTGTTTTTGACATATAGTAGAGCAGGAATCTCAAATGATGTTGCTTGTAGCTTGTAAAAGCTTATTCTGTACATTTATTATTTTCTTAAACTCTAGAAAGAGAATCAGCTAGATGAAATCTTGGCTAGTGGAGGCATGTGAAATATAAAGTGGCAAAGCTTGGTAGGAGGCACGCATTTACAGATGTTGGGAAACACTCATGTACATCAGTCTACAGTCACATAGCCAAGGTCATTTTCTCCACTTTTGAAATTCAATCAAAGAATGGATTTTGTCACCTAAAGTACACTTTTTGGGTTAGTTTGGATAAATTACCAGAGTGGAATCACTGGGGCATTAGGCAGGTGGGAGGTGATATCTCATTTTGGTTTTAATTTCCATTTCTCTGATAATTCATGACATTGAGTATCTTCTCATATGTCTACTGGCCCTCTGTATGTCCTCCTTGGAGAACTGTCTATTCAGTTCCTTTGCCCATTTTCTAATTGGGTTGTTTGTTTTTGTGATGTTGAGTAGTATAAGTTCTTCATAAATTTTGGATATTATCAGATATATCATTGGTGAATATGTTTTCCCATTCAGTGAGTTGTCTTTTCATTTCATTGATGGCTTCCTTTGCTGTGCAAAAACTTTTTAGTTTGATGTAGTCCTATTTGTTTATTTTTTCTTTTATTTTCCTTGTTTGGGGATATACATCAGGAAAAAATATTGCTATGAAATGTGGACTCTAATGAACAAAATAAACTAACAAGCAAAATAGTAACAGATTCATAGATAGAAAACAGGCTGGCAGCTGTCAGAGGGGCTGCACAGGGGTAGAGAGATTGAGCAAAAAAGAAAAAAGAGAGAAAAAAACCATGGACATGAACAACAGTGTTGTGATTGCCAGTGGGGAGAGGAGGGATGGAGACAGGTGCAGGAGGGTGCAGGGAGGGTAAAGGGTGATGGACGGAGACTTGACTTGGGGTGTGGAGCACACAGTACAGTGTACAGACGATGTGTTGTGGAACTGTGCACCTGGACCCTGAAACCTATATAATTTTGTTAACCAGTGTCACCCCAATAAATTCAATAAAATGTGGAAAAAGTATACGCTAAAAAAAATCTTCCTAAAAAAGTTTTTGTGGAATAATGAGTTGGCCAATCAACTGTAACTCGTTTGGCAGTTATTTCTTTGGGCAATTAAAAATTAGTACTTGTTCTTGATTATAGTTTCTTGGCATATAGTTCACTTTTATTCAAAGAAGGTAATCTTAGAAAGGGTTAATACAATAGCATTAATTTCTTTGAAATATTTCCTGTATAATCGCTTACTCCATACAATTTATATGGTCCTTTAGTTGATTCTGCCTTCTGAATTATAGTTTATGTTCATAGAGCTATTTGAAATATTCTTCATACAATTAAAAATGAATTTCTACATGTAACATTTTCTAAGAGAATTTTTAAGTCTGTTTATATAGATTTAATCCACTTAGGCATTAGACTATTTATTCTTTACAAGACCTTAAATAACATTAAACTATAATTGTCCTAAATATAAATTAGTTTGCCTTTTAATACCACAATATCTACCATAAAGGTATTTAACTTTTAAAAAATACAGAAGGATTTCATGAAGGCTATATATGACATCACTGTCTTAAAGTAGTTGTCAGTTTTTTTTCTCAGAAACATTTGTGGTTTATTGGAAAGAGTCTGGGTTTGGCAATGAGACCATCTGGCTTAGAATCACAGCTCTATTGATTACAAGCTATGGTATCTTGAACATATTTTTCACCTTCTTCGACCTTATTTCCCAAATTTGTTGAAACAGATTAAAATGCTAAATACTAACCCTAGCACATAGAAAGTGTTTGGACCATCTTAGGTACTCAAAAAAATGTGTATTGAATCTGAATATACATTTCTTTAGTTCAGATTTTATTACTTATCTCTATTATTTTATTGAATTTAATTTTCTACTGCTTAAACAGCTGTGAAGATGACCATTGAGTTCAGTCAGTTACAATGGTTACCAAACTGGAGGCAATGCAGATATGACTCAAATACTGCTCAAGTTCAGGGTGATTCCACCTGGTTTGTCAATTACTGTGACTGCCTGTCTCCGACTATTCTGGGAACGAATGATTAAGAGAGACTTATTAGTTCATTTCAACTTTACTGAGCACAGAATAAATGGTAGACACTGCAGTTGCGTCTGTGCTTTGTCACAGAGATGCATGTGACACTGACCCTGCCTTTAAAAAGCTGTCGGGTAAGAAGTGCCACTGTGGCCTACATTTACTCATTCTCTCCACGGGTATTCTCTATAGATTTATGAGTAGCACTAGGATTCTCATCTAATTCATGCCTAGTCTTCAAACCTGGGTGGGGAGCCAAGAGAGTCCAGCAGGGAGCACGCACTTGGGATCTATTGTTGGCAGAGTTGGCTGTTTTTGCAGTTCTTCTGGGACCACTGTGATTCTTTTTTTTTTTTTTTAACAAGCGAAGATCTTTTTGAATATTACCCTTAAATGCACGTATTGTAATCATCTAGTAGTTTCCTTTTCAGACATTTACCTCTTCAAAAGGTAGCGTCTGGCACCACTGAGGTCATTTTTCAGCACCTCTGCCTTGGGTTGTGGGTATTCCCCGTGAGGCTGAAGTACTCACATATCCTCCTCCTCTTGCTTCTTGCTTCTGAAAGTGAAAATTAAGAATGGAAATAATGTGCTATTTATCCTGCTATATTCAACAATGAGAGAACAATCAAAGAAAAAGTAACTTTAGAATAAATATGAAATCCCCATTTCCTCTGTATAGATGCATAACCAGAGTGTGTGATGGGTGGAATTGGCATTACTGGACCGTTATCTGGTCAGATACTCAGCACTATAATTTGGGGAACTGTGAACCATCTGTGATTACGTAAAAACACAAATAAACAATCTCCCATAGTTGTTTCTCAGTTTTGTTTCAACTTAAAACTTTTAGCACACATTCCCATCAAAGGCTTAGCATTGGCAACAGCCAGGCCCACTGAGATATCCTGATACCTACAAACAGTATAGAAAAAAAAGTTGCCTGGACTTGGCTGTCTGGACTGCTGATCAAGCAGTCAGGGGCAGGGATGCATTTCATGGTGCTAGACGTGTCATGGGAGATTCATAGAGGAGCCCAAAAAAGCACTAAAGCCCATAAGACCACCAAATCAGTCTGCCGGGGAAAGCCAAAATTCCAATATTTAAGAGTCTAGGTCTACATATTAGGTCTGATAAAGTTAAACATAGGAATCCATGGAGGGGGTTCTTGGCACCAAGAGTTTAGAATTTGAAGGAAATAAGATCAGAGGGACAGAAAAAGAGAAAGAGAAAGAATGAGCATGAGGGTGAGGGATGAAATTAGTAATGGGAAATGACTACATGCAATGGTAGATATTCATGACTTAGATGGAAGGGTTTTGAGCTAGTGGGTTGAGCTCTGTTAAAGAGCAAAGGGTACTTCCTAGGTAAATTCTTTCATTTTAGTAAGGACATTGGGAAACATCGTATTTTAAAAAACTCAAAAAATGACAGATTATAAGGAGAATTTCAGCTACACAGTCTGCTGGATGAACTAGTTGTTTTTTTTTTAAAGATTTTATTTGTTTGTTTGTTTGTTTGTTTGTTTATTTATTTATTTATTTATAGACAGACAGGAAGGGAGTGAGAGAGGGAGAGAAACATCAATGTGTGGTTGCCTCTATGTGTGTCCACTACTGAGGACCTGGCCCGCGACACAGGCATGTGCCCTGATGGGAATGGAACCAGCAACCCTTTGCTTCTCAGGCAGGCACTCAATCCACTGAGTTACACCAGCTTGTTTGGATGAACTAGTTTTGAGAAGAGGGATCATTTAGGAATCCCATTCTCAATTTATCAGAATGGGTAAAAGGACCGAATCTGTGGCCAAACTGCTTGTTTTGCATCTGAAATATATGATCTAGTAGCTTAGGACTTGGGAAAATTGGTTGACCTTTTAATGCCTCGGTTTCTTCATCTTTAAAATGGGGATAAAAATATGAACCACTATACAGGATTGTTGTGAGGAATAAGTGAGTGTACACACAGATGTACACAAGATGGGGCAAAAGTAAGTTTACAGTTGTTCATATGAAAAATAATATAATAATAAGTAATACAAGAATAAACTTTGTTTTCAGTACTCACCATTATAAACCCACTTTTGACCCTCCCCCATAATTATACAGGGTCTGGCACAAGTAAGGCCTGCTTGAGTATGGTTGGTAGGGTGATAATGTGGGTATAATAATTTATAGTTTTAATTTGAACATTTCACCTAAAATGTCATATGGTGTGCTTGCGTGTGATATTGTTAGGTTACAGAATTACATGCTTACAATTTTGCAATTAAAAAGGGGCGTTATTTGTGCCGCACCCTGTATAAAGCTCTTCCTAGCACAAAGCGATTGCTATGTAGGTCTAAGCAGTTATACTTATTATGCAATGAGGCACACTGGGGTTGGGCAGGGACTTCCCGTATTTACACTAGGCAAGTTGTAAGTACACTATTGCAGTGGGCAAGGTATATGTGTGTTTGTACAGGCCACTGTCCTAAGCCTTACTTGTTTCTGGGAGGTTCCTCAAACCTCACCAGGTAGGCACACTTCTTAGATTTCTCCTGGTAACTTCCCCTTGGCTAGCACCTGACCACTTTGGTTTGTAGGGAAACTGTACCCCAAGGCAGTAACACACTCAATGTGTGCAGATATTTGAGTATATTTCTCAGTCTTTCATCGGTGTCATAAATACTGGATCTGGAATATCTGGGAATGCCATGGTCTGCATGAGCTTTGTGTTTGGGCTCAGAACCAGGAGTCCGCATCCTCTCTGGGGAGACAGTGCTTGGGGAATGGACAGAACAGAGGCTCCTGACTGCCAGGCTGGGTGCTGATTTCCTGAGTAACTCCAGGCACATCACTGTATGTCAGGATTGGTTTTTGCATCCATAAGATGTCAAAGTTCAGTTTACTCACCTGTTTGGTTGTCTGATTGATTGCCTAGTCAACCTTTTAAACTTCTTATTTTGTTAACAAAGCATTATGAGAAGTTATAAATTCCTAAGCCTTATGTGGCATTAAAATACTACGTTCCTTAGAACATTGCTGCTAACTTTTAGAAATTCCCTACTATGTATTGTCAGTCTGAGGGAAGATACCTCAGACTTAGGCTCTGTACATCCTTGGTTTAAGAATTAGACACCTGAACCCAGATCCAGTGAGTTCTCTGACTCAGTCAAGTTTCTTTACTTCTCTATAGCTTAGTTTTTTAATCTCTGAAATGAAAATAACAATGCAGCCTTTAGGAGGAAGATTAGATAAGTTAACACATAAAATCTTTTAAGACTGCCTTGTTAAATAAAGTCTATTTTTCTTCATCTTTCCTTTCCTATCTCCTAAATTCTGATGGAGCTTCTGGAGAAAGAGCCAATTCTGTAATACTTGGTGGCAATATCGAGACAAATAATATTTTTGTTCTCTCCAAAGGCCCAAAGAATTCCTTGTTTCAGAAGGTCCAGAAATTACCATTTTTATGTGTACATTATGGAGATATAGCCATTCACTAATTAACATTGACCGAGAACAGTAATGTAAAGGCAGCCTGTCCTGTACTGAAGATGAGATATTTCAGGATACCTTCATTTCCGGATCCTAAAGTGATGGGGTAATAAAGCACAATGGGCTAAAGCCCCAGCTGTGAGGTTAGGACCCTGGATGGCAGAATTCCGTGGATTGTTCTTGTTCTTCTGGGATCCGCAACATGAATAGGCCTCAGTTGATCCGGGAACTGATGTCCCTCCGCAGCTAGGAAGAGGGGAAGCTGAAAGAGAGGTGAGTGTGCCTACATTAGCCCGGAGAGTTTGGTCTTAATTTAAGGAGTTCCTGGATATCCTCATCGTGTGTATACACAGAAGATTTTAATGACATTTTAAAATGAGAGTTGTTTACAATTTAAGAAGGAAATTGTCATATGGTCAGTGAAAAAAAAAATCCATGAGCCACATTTCCTGTGCAGTGGTCCCTAAGTGAATTCTAAGAGCACAATTGCTGCATTTATTAAACTTTTTATTTACTAAGAAATGGACAGTAGCATATGGGAGCAATGACAATAGCTGACTGATGAGAAAACAAAGAAATTCCAGTATTTTGCTGTTTTGAAAAAAGTCATTCAGAATTTAGTCATATTGGTTCAGCTGTTGTAACCAAAGACTGATAAGATAATAGAGGTCTTTGTGGTGGTTTTGTACTGAAATCCTTTATCTTTATGATGCACTGGGGCCCTGTAGAGTAGAAAGCTTTTAAAGCTGCTGCTGGATTCAGAACTCAAATTAGCTGCTGGTACGCTGGGACAGGGGCTCCTTTCTCAGGCAGTCTCCACAAAGTAACTTTTATCAGGGGACCTTCTGATAGATTGTTCGTTGCTTCAGCTTACACTATTTATTTTCTTGTTGACTTTTTGCTGCCCTATTTTGTGACATTTAAAAGAAGGCTATATCAAAAAAGGCCAGCGCTAAATGGTGGACCGAGCTTGTGAAGTGGAGACATCACAGCCTATCTGATGTGTGAGGAGGCTGCCGTGTGAGACGCGGCGGTTTACCCAGGTTACCTGTGGGCAGAAAAGATCAAATGCAGCTTTCTTTTATGACTAGCATTGTATTGTGGCTTTGTTCTTAAACAATGCCTATGAAAAAAAAAAATTAGAACTGACCAGGGAATTGACTCTTAAGAGCTTTCCTTTTCAACTTAATTTAAAATCTCTCTGTATTGTTGTTGGCTGAATTCCTTGATTAATGCTGCTGTGGAATTACAATTAAGTGCTTTAATCTTTCTAGGATTGATGTGGAAAAACATATCTTCATCAGAACTCCACTCTAAGGCCACTACTATTCCTCCCCGTTGTTTCAAACACAGACACACTTTTAGTCCACCAGGCTTCTTGTAAGTTCATCGTTAAGTCCTATTAAGTTTATGAGAGTAGTGGCCGATCCAATACAGGAGAGTGGTCAGGTAGAAGTCTTACTTTGAATTCCCTACACACATTTGTAGATAATGCCATTTTTTGGGATACTGCCATTTGTTGATATTAGTCTTATTTGGCTTGGTAAACATTGTGTTTTAACACCCTTGCCCTTTATCTTATAAAAATGGAGTGATAAAAAGTGTGCTGAGAAATGTACACAATCTAATGTAGCTGTCCCTGTGCACACCTTCTCTTCTTCCCTCTCCCTCCTCGTCTCTCAGCCGGCCTTCCTCACTCTCTCCCTCTGTCTTTCCGCTGCTGTGCTTGTTTCTGGGTTTTCTCACTAAAAAAAGCTGGTTGTCACCACATAGCAGTGATACACTTTCAGAAGACAGCTATGAGAGTGACCTGTTGACATTTTTTATATTGTGGAAGTCCTAGGCATGAGAATATCGTACAAGAGGTGAGACAGATCTCCGTTCAGTAAAGTGCTCTGCAAAGTGACTGCCTTGTCCAGGTGTGGAGTCTTCAGTGACCTCCCAATGTCCAGTCTTCATTCTAGCACCACTGATTGTAATTATGTATATTTCATATGGCAAAGTTCACTAGCAGATTTTGGTGCTAACATTTGTGATAAATTTTAAGCTTGATTTTTAATTTTAATTTTTTGTTTTATATCGAGAAAGGATTTCTTTTCCTAATTAACTTATTATTTTACTTAAATTCTCATCAATTTTGAATTGTCTCTGTTAGCTTTGGGCCTACAGAGACAGGTAGTTATAGTTTGAAGAGTTAAAAATAGTCTATTTTTAGCTAATTGTTTCAAGCTCTTCAGATTATAACCAAAAAGGGCTAGAAGGCTGCTTTTGAAACCATTCTAGTGAAAGATGGTATTTGAAAACTTTTGATCAAGGAAATTGCTGCCATATTTACATTTTGAAAAGTGTTTCCTTATTTACACACTATTGACTTCCTATTGAGACTCAAAATTTTAAGTACAACTGGTAAAGAATTCAATGGATCAAACTCAGTAAATCTGAAGTCACTGGAATAAAGGCCCCTAAGAAAAAAAAATGTGTCAATTTTAAAGGTCTTTCCTAACTGAAGACCATTTTGTGACAGAGCCAAAGGTTAATAAAATCAGTAGTGAATGTAGCAATTTTACAGATAAGCTATTCACAACAAGTGTAGTTACTTGAATAAAAAGCTAATTCAGTTCTAAAATGCCACATGCAGTAGCAGTGAATAGCTGCTTTTAGGTGCTTTCTGGAGGAGGATAAAATACAGAATCACGGCACTCTTCTCTCCCAGCGTCCCTGGCTGCCTGTAAATTGCTGTGAATGGGGCTGTGGGCTGACAGGCTCTATTAAGACAAACTGCCTTTCTCATCGGAGAGATAAAATAAATCAGGTGTTTAGTCAAATTAAAATACTTCAGCTGGAGCAGGCCCTGGGGAGCCCTGATCCACCTGACTAATCTGAGAGAAACTCAAGACAGATGTGGTTTGGGGATAAAGACGACCCCATGGAAAAAAAAAATAAAAAAACTGCTGCACTGTCTCTGGAGTTGGAGAACAGATACAGTTTAGAGCGGAAAGTGTCAGGCGCACACTGTGTTTGATATTGGATAAAAGCAGGCACGCTGACCTGTAGAGAAGCTGTATGCAGAAGCTTGTCTTGCTGGTTCCCTCTTTGCGGTGTATGAAACTACCTCTGTTTTTGTGTGGGAGGGACACATTTCTGGCAATGCTTTTTAGAGAACTGTTTTAAGATCGCCTGAGGGACGTGAACCAGATGATGTCAGGCAGCTACTGATGACCTCTGCTGGCCTGGGGAGAACCTTAGTATCTGATCTACCTTTTTTCTAAGTTGATTGTATCAAACCACAAAACATTTAAGACAAGATTTTCTACATAGAGTTAAGCTACCTCAGAAGAGCATTCTCTGTGGTCCTTTGTCTCCCTTGACATAGGCTGACAGCATTCAGGTTGCCTCACTATGTCCCATAAACTGTCTTCTTCATCAACAACTCTGGTAGTTACAGTTCCTTCGCCATGGCAAAGTTGCATGTTCCATTAAACTCATATTTTTTGAGATAACTTTTCTTTTCAAGGTGGTTGGTCAGTGTGATTCAGACTTGATGTTATTTTTATTACAGCAGTATAAACATTTGCTGTTAATTAAAACAGAAAACCGAGCATCTCAGAGTTTGAACCAGTACATGTGATCAAATACAATGGGTACAGAACAGAAAAATGACCACACACACACAAGTTAGTCTACACATGTAAAGAATGTCAGCTATTGTATGGTGTAAGTTGATTTCTCTTTAATTTGACCCCCAAGGGACTAATAGCTGTCTATCTCTATCTATCTGTCTATCTGTCTATCTATCTATCTATCTATCTATCTATCTATCTATCTATCTATCATTACACACACACACACACACACATACAATTTCCCATTCAGGGGTAATATTAGATTTGTTACATTACTTCATTTCATTCCCACTGAATTTGTTATTCCACTTATATCTATTCAAAATATATATGTGCTTCTCAAATTTAAGGAAAAGATAGCGACACACTAATATGAGTACCTAAATCCTATGAAAAATATTGATATCTGACTTGCTTTTTTCTTAAACACATATTTTTAAGTTCAGTGAAAACTTACTTAGATGTCGCTGAATTTTTATAATGAAACAATTTGAATCTTTTTAAGTAAGAAGCGATTAAAGAAACGGCGTTATTCTGTAAGCGTCGATATACTTGTACATGTCTGTTAGCACTGGAGGCCCCAATGCAGTTGCAGACCCACTGGCTTTCCCTTGAACAGAAGGGGCTGAGGAGTCCCTCGCAGGTCATCCTCAGCTTCTCTTTCTCCTGTGCGGAGGTGAAAGAGGGAAGCCTTGATGATTATTGAAAAGACATTATTAAACCTAGGAGAAGTGAGAATTTTCCAGTCTCTGTATTGACCTTTGACCCAGGTTTTCTATGAATGCCCTTCTTCATTACTAAAGAACTACGGTTCAGTAACTTTCCCAGTATCCAATGAGAGTTCCTTAACTTACCTCAGATAGACAGGTATAATAAGAAAATTACACGTAGATTAGAATGTTGCAAAAAATGTATAGTAAAATGTGCATATTTCCAATTTATCTATTTTCATAGGTTTCCAAACTATTCTCCACACTGTAGCCAAAATGACCACATCATCCTTGCTTAAAATACTTTAGTGATTTTGGAATATCCTTAGAATAAATATGAAGTGGATCAGCATTGTCTACAATGAGCTGAAACGTGTGACCTTTTTCTACCTCTCTAGCCTCACCTGGTATTCTACTCCCCCTAATTTTCCTTGCTTGAGCCTTATTACCCCCTTTCGCCTTCTGGAACGCACTGAAACTCCCCCTCCCCAACTCCAGAGGGCCTATGCCTACGTGTTCTCTCTTTCTGAAAGCTCCTTGGTCACCCTCCAACTCTTCGCCTCGTTAACTCTATTCATCTTCCTGTGAATTTCTCACTCTTCCAGCCACACCATCCCTCCACTTGGGCCTCCCAAACTTGGTTAAACCTACCCCCAGATATCTGTCTTGTGTGTAAATCTTATTTTGTTGTAGTCGACATGCACATGTGTGATCACTTGACTAGGTGTCTCCCCACTTTGCACTACCAATTGCATGAGAGTGGGGAAGTTGCCTTTCCCGTGCCATGGTCTCAGCATCCTCAGTTCTCGATCTAGTACCTGGCATAGAGGCGCCACTCAGGAAAAATGAATGAAATGAATAAATAAATTAATTTCATACTTGCTTTATCTTGTTTTATATCATACTTGTTTTATTCCTATGTATATTAACATATATGTTAGCAGACTTTGTGGTGCTTTTGAAGAAATTTTTTGATCTCTGGGGGAGAACCTGCTTTTGTATTTTAGTGTTTCTGGATCAAGAAGTTCTTTCCCTTACCAAGCTGAATTCCTATTGCTGAAATAAAAGCCGATTTTTAAAAATTAATTTGAGTAGCTAGAAAGACAGCTCTTCACTATCCTCAATACAGTATTTGTTCCCTTATCAATGGAATGCATTTTCTAACATCATTGCTATTATCTCGTTTTTCTTCTAATTTTGATTTTAGGCCATCTTTCTATTCAGTGAATCTTTAAGAGATAAAGATAGTGACAGTTTGTTTGTTTGTTTGTTTGTTTGTTTAGGATTTGGATTCACATTAAGAATCCTAAGGTAGCCCTGGCCAGGTGGCTGAGTTGGTTGGAGTGTTGTCCTATACACCAAACGGCTTTGGGTTCCATTCCTGGTCAGGGCACATATTTAGGTTACGGGTTTAATTCCCAGTGGGGGCGTGTACATGAGGCAACCAATCAATGTTTCTCTCTCTCAAAAATCAATAGACATATCCTTGGGTGAGGATTTGAAAAAAAAAAGAATCCTCAGGTGGTCCTAAATGTAGCTTCTCTGCTGACATCAGTCTTACTCTTTGGGAACTGTATACTAACGAGTGCTAGCCAGCGTTTTCTGAAGGCTCCCTTTCTCCATAGGGCCACTCAGAAAATGTGGCCACTCTTAATTAAAATATTTTTAGTTTCTCAGATAACCTGGCGTTTTCTTAGCAGGAATGAAGGAGGTTTCATGAGGAGATTGGAAGTCTCTACTTCCACACACACAAAAATCGGCAATCTTTGTCCCCTTTGACAGCTGGTGGCATCTTTCTGAAAAGCTTTCAAATCATAGATCATTTCTTCATAATGAAACCTGTGTGGCTCACATACAGTGGGTTGAAATTCTTATCTTATGCTGCGGTAAAATGCTCTAATTTAGATTCACAAAAGGATTCTGTACCCTTTACTTAGGAGAGCTGTGCAATTTGCCCGTAAAAAGACTGCTCAGCACCATTAGTGCATACCATAAGCGTTCACTGACATCATATTCATTAAACAGCACACCCTTATGCATAACCTTTTCAACCTTGAATGTGTTTTTTCCCTTTGAAGAATGACAAATGACAAAGGGGAGTGGGAGCCCCCCAAGCAACATTGTTGCCTTTAAGGATGAACTTGGGAGCTTTAGCTTGATCCCCTCACAGGGGGAAAGAGAAGTCAGGTTCAATCCTTTCTTACCTGGGGCAAGGCAGTTGTTTCTTCGTCTGAGGCCAAGAGGGTGACCCCTGACTTCTGAGCTTCAGAGACAGATCTTTGCATAATGGAAAAATTTTATGAGGGACATGACCAAAAAAAATTCCTTAAATAACATTTATTAAGCACCTACTATATCTTAAATCCTATGCCAGTCACTGAGGATAGAGTGATTACAGAATATTAATACAACCCGCAGTCTGTAATCTTTGGTATTAAGTATCATTTGTTCCCTAGCTTGATCTGATGGATTCAGGGGAGGAGGGGAGAGGAGTGTGGTGAAAGGGAGAGAATGGCTAAGTAATGCTGCTGTTTTTGTTTGCTCGGTTTGGCTTTTAAGAGCAAAAGGGAAGAGTGAGTGAGAATTTTATTTGCAACAGTACTTTTTCTTGGCAAGGGCAGTGGCTGACCATTGCGTCCACTACATCCCTACTCTGTAGTGTTCCTACACGCACAATGACCTCCAGTTATTCTCCCATATCTTTAAGCGTCTTAGGGTAGTCCCTTTCTAATTCTGTCCCCCTCCTACCCTTCCCCTGGTTCATTCATACTTTTCTCAAACTTGTGAGATATCTTCTCGTTTCCATTTTAGGTACACCTGAGAGCCTGGCAGAAAAAGAACGACAGCTCTCTACCATGATTACCCAGCTGATCAGTTTACGGGAGCAGCTCCTGGCAGCGCACGACGAACAGAAAAAACTGGCAGCCTCACAAATTGAGAAACAACGGCAGCAAATGGACCTTGCTCGCCAACAGCAAGAACAGGTGAGCCCTGCAAAGGGAGCTGACAAACTGGAGAAGTGGAATGTGCCAAGCTCAGCGAGTAATCACGTTGATTGGTTTATTTGTCATAAGCGTTCCCCCAAAAAGAAGAAGGAGAAGAAGAAGGAGAGAAACAAAGAAGCCTTTTGTAAAGCAGGGTCTTCAAGAATACTGAGGGGTTACAGAGAGGACAAAGACAGATATCATAGCACCTGGGCATAACTGAAACGATAACGTCGTTCCAGAACATTTGGGTCTGATTAATTGCTCAGGGATGCTTGTTCGCAGAGGCAGCTCATGTCCTCCCAGTGTAGCTTCACCATGAGGATGTCACTTCTCTCTGGGCCTTACTCCTCTCATCCCAAAAAAGAGGGTTCTGGTTTACAAAAACTTTGAGGATCTTTTAACTCACAGATCCAGTGATTTTTTTCTAACTTTGGAGCTAAGGTGATCGCACATCTGTTTTCCAGAATGAGTGTTCATAATCTCCCCTCCACTTGCAAAAGTTGTCCAGGTTTGGATGCCAAATTATATGGTCACTCTATTTATAGCATAGGTAAATCACCGAACACAAATTAGCATACGGCTCCAACAGGAATTTGACTTCACTGATTTAGAAGTGAGAAGGAAGAAAAAGTAGCAAAGTTTAAATGTATGTCTTTTAACACATAAATCACTTTCCCCAATGTTTTCCCTGTCTTATAAGAGTGCATTCATCTGACAGCAGAGATCCTATAGAGGAGTCCCTGATGCTTTAGATCAGACAGACCCAAATTAATGAGCAGTTTTTAGGGATCTGACATTATTACTGGAATTATCTTTTCAGTTAAATGTATTTTATAGGGGTATATAGAGCAATATATGCTCTGTTGATTTTAATGAGTTGTGACGTCTGGTATTTTATATGCTTGAATATTTGCCCACATGTAGGAATATGGACTCAGCCCCTAATGGAAAATAACATAAAGGAACACTGTAAAAAATCAGAAGTTAGAATGTCATTTAGCCATCCAGAGATGACACAGTAATTAACTATTGACACTTGTGAATAAGCTAGCACAAATTAATCTTGACACATTTGCAGACGAGTGATATCTTACAGTGAACACTTTGTAATTATATTTCAAAATGAAAATTAAATGACACTTAAAACTAGGTTGTCATGCTCAATGAAGCGAGCATGTAGCTCAACCGATTGGCAAATAAAATTCAGAATTTGAGCCACATGGTGCTTATGTACCATACTTCACTGTGTCAAAGCCATACGTCTAGAGTGGATGATAGTAATTGCACTGTGGTGTTCTGGATGCATTTCTATGCAGCACTTTATCATTTAGGAGGGACCATCAATATTAGATGCCTAGTGGTGTTTCACTGGTTCGCTAAGAGGAAATAAATATTCAGAGGATCCAGCATCCAAACCTAAAGTCACAGAGTGAGTTGTCCGTTTCTTTTTTTAACATTTAAATCATTTTTTAATTTTTCAATTACAGTTGACGTGCAATATTATATTAGTTTCAGGTGTATGTCCCAGTGATTAGACATTGCATAACTTACAAGTGATCATCCTGATAAATCGTGTACCCATCTGACACCATACATAGTTATTAGGATATTATTGACTATATTCCCTATGCTGTACTTTTCATCTACATGTTTATTCTGTAACAACCAATTTGTGAGTCTTAATCCCTTCACCTTTCTCACCCGTTTCCCCAACCCACCTGTGTCCATTTCTAATTTGAATGATGCCAAGCAAAGTGGGCCTTTCCAACCTCATTAGGTTCTGTTCCCATTTTGCTTATAGTGCTTCGCGGAGGACTGATCCCATTTCTCAAACTGTTTGGGACAGCTCCATCGTGACCTCTGGTGTGAACCGGTCATCACCAGAACCCTTAAAGCAGTAGTTGGGAGCAGGCTGCTATGTCATCATCTTCTGCGGAATGAAAGTGTGGTTAGGGGGTTCCCTCTGCTCTAGGCTAAAGCATCAGAAAGATTCACAGCACAGAGCTGGGGGTTGACCCACACTCATTTTCACATCCAACATTGCTCATTCTAGAATATTAGCTTTTGGAAAAA
>PVKM010013743.1:0-29928 GCA_004027735.1 Carollia perspicillata | reverse complement strand
GTGTGTTTCTGCCTTTCACATTCTGCAGTACTAAAGCCGATTCCGTTTAGTTCTAGCAAGGCCAAGCAGTACTGACTGGGCATTTCCACGTTGCATAAAACATCTGTAAGAGAAAAAGAAGACTAAAACATTAATTTACCAGTCAGGTGACTAGATCAGCATCATGATCTAAGCACACATAGAATTCCTGCAGCAAAATCCGGATGATACCATGTCATTCTTCCCAATCCCGACTTCTGAATGGCATTCTCAGACCAACAATGAAAGGCGTAAAAGTATGTTCCACTGCTCCACTTAAGCACTAGACTGCTTTCTTTGGCTACAGAGAACAGAAGAATTGGCCAGCTTGCGAACAGTATGGATTAGTGGAGACTGCTTTTTTCCCCAAATAATGTGTTTGCTACTCTCAGCAAGAGCGAAAGAGCCAGCCTCATTTGCGAAGCTGACCATAAAGTGTTAATTCCCTGAAACTGGTTCTGATATTCCTGGTCCCACGCTTGTACACACAACCAAATGTGGAGGTTTTACATTTTCCGATGTACTTACCAAAACGTAAAGAAAATTCCTGACGTAAGAATCAGATTAGTTTCCTATCTGCTCACATTTCTCAACAGATTGGTCATTATAAATCGATTTTCCCAGTATGTTCATAGAAATTTTAGCTTCAAGGACCCTCTATACAAAGGGTGGAGCTGAAATCTCACTGTACACTGTGATTTCAGCATTTATGCACTGCGGTTGGATATTCGGGGTGTCTGGTAATATATTAGAGGCTCTGAGAAGACCTGAACTAAAAACGATTATTTAATTTTGTGTTAACCAAACATCTGAAGTTACTTGAGCACAAAACTCTTTTTTTTATTACTTACTAACATCCTGAATAGTGTCCATAGAATATACTGTGAGAAATACTGTCCTAAATCATTAAGAAAAAAAATCTATGCCGAAATCCTCACTTTCCAGTACTGTGGGTCACTAGGACTCTGAGAAGCCCTGACCTGCTGTCCCCCTCCTCCCCGCGCCGCCAGCTCTACAAACACATTCTCTGAGGCATTGCTGGTCTGGGCCAAAAGGAAGATCTCCAGGGACGCCCATAACAACCACCAAAACTAGGGGGAGCGATGGGCCTCTAACAGGAGGAGTAACCAGGCATCAGTCTGGCTTTCAAGGCCTCGAGGCCTGATCCAAAGCAGAAATTCATGGGGTGTGGGACTAGAAAAGTAAGGAACTGGGGTCAGAATAAGAACTGTCAGAGCAGTACAAAATCCGAGTGACAGGGAGCCAGACTGGATCCTTAGACAGCAGAAGGAGGGGTGCTGTCACAGGAATGAAGTCCAACAGCCAAAAGGTTGAGGGGATCCGTGTGTGTGTGTGTGTGTGTGTGTGTGTGTGTGTGTGTGTGTGTGTAAAATCTTCAGAATAGCACCAGGACGAGAAGCTGGTTCTCAGACTCCGGCCTGAAAACGAAGCTCTCGAGGAAGCCCAACGTGGTCCTTGGACACCGTGTCTGCCGTCTGGCAACAGCAGGGGCAAGAGGAAAGCCTTTCCCCGGGAAAGTTTCCCCAGTCAGACCCACAGGGCTCCACTGATCAAATCTCATTTGAATTCATCAAAAGTGTGAAACTACACGATAGCAAAGAAATATGAATGGAATTCAGCAGAAACGAAAGACAGATTTAGATTCTAAGAGCTGCAGCTATGAAATCGTTAGAACAGTGCACAGGACACAGTTATGAATGAACTGTTTACAAAATAAAAAGAGATGAATACAAAGTAAAAGAGCAGGAAAACAGGGCAAATACATCAATAATCACAATAAATTTGTAAATTTACAAATTTGATAAGTTTGAACTAACAAGCAAAACAGAGACAGACTCACAGATGGAGAACAGATGACAGCTAGTGGGGGTGGGGAGGTTAGGGGGTGAGGGACTGAGCAAAAAGGAAAAAGGACTCGTGGGCATGGACGACAGTGTGGTGACCGCTGGAGGAGGGGTGGAAGGGGTCTAAATGGTAATGGAACAACATAATAAACATTAAATTTTTAAAAATTGATAAGTGTGAAAAGTAAATTAATAAGCTGTATTCTGTGTATAAGACATATTTAAAGCATGAGAACTTACAGGTTTAAAAGGAATAAAAAAGACATATGAGGCATATATTAATCAAAAGGAAGTTGATGTTGCCATACTCATTCCAGAAAATAAACTAAAAATAAAAATATTAGTGGTAGAGCTGACTACAACATAAAGATAGAAGGTTCAAATCATCAGGAACCTAAATCAATTTCAAACATTTATGCATCTATGGGAGGGAGGTGGGGAGGTGGGCTGAGATGGGAGTAAAAGACAGAAAACTGTACTTGAACAACAATTAATTTTTTTTAAAAAAAGGTCTCAAAATATGTAGTTAAAATGGACTTAACTATATGTAAAATTAGATACAAAAACATTAAACAATGACCTCGACTTAACATTTACAAAATTCTGCATCCACAGTTAGAATACACACACTTTTTATGTACGCACAGATTGTTCACACCACAGTTCCAGTTTCAGGTCACAAGACAACTCAAAAAATTTCAAAGAATGGGCATTACACGACCATGTTCTCTCACCACAATTCTATTAAGTCTGAAGGTAATAATAAAAATACAAAATAAAGTTTCCAAACATTCATGAATTAAAAACCAATCTTCTGAATAATCTATGATTCAGAAAGTATCATAACAAATTATTAAATATTTAGAATACAATGATGAAAACATTACATGTCAAAACTTGTGAGCTAAGATGAAAATAAAGCTTTAAAAGAAATGTATAGCCTTAAATGTTTAAATTAGAAAACAAAAAAATGATTTGAAAGTAATAAATTTAGTGTCAAACTTATGAATTGAGAAAAAGGACTGCAAAATAAAGTCACAAAAACTAGAAGAAAAAAGAATATAAATGTTGACAAAAATCAAGGAAATAGAAAACAAAAACAATAGGAAAGATCAAAGACAAAACTGGTTCTTTGAAAAGACTGAAAAATTGAATAAACTTCTAGTGATATTAAACAATAAACATTATAAAACAAAAGGAAGATATTAACAGCTACACCTGAAATGTAAAAAAAGGGAAAATAAACAATAGCTTTATACCAAAAAAGTTTTTAATTTCAGATGAAAGAGATAAGTTCTTAAAATAGACAGCTTACCAAAACACAACCTAATTGGTATAACTGAATAATCTTACAGTTATTAGGGACATTGCAGTGGTGGTTAAAAAATATTTCTACAAAGAAACAGTTTACAGGCAAATTCTACAAAAATTTCAAGGAACACATCATTTCTATCATACATAAACTCCTCCAAAATAAAGAGGAGTTTTTATTTATTTCTATTCATTGACTCATTACATGACACTAGAATAACTTTATTACGAAAAGCAAAGTTCAAGAAAGGAAATTTATAGTCATTTTACAACCAGTGAATTGGCAAAATTAAGACAATATTAATTAGTCAAACTTCTTTCATATTGCTGTTTCAAGAATAAACTTTTACAACCAGTCTGGAAAACAACTTAGCATAATCTTGTAAAGTTGACTATTCTCATTCCCACGACAGAGCAAGTCTGCAAACAGAAGTTCTTGCCCATATAGACCAGCAGACACGTCTCTGTGTTAGCAGATGTACACAGAACTACTTGTTATAGCAAAACAAAAAAATAAAAACAAAACTAGAAACCACCCAAACGTTTATCCATAGGAAAATGGATAAATAAATTTTGACACACTCACACAGTGATATATTACACTGCAGTGAAAATGGATTGACTATAGATACTTGCAGTAATATACATGAATCTTGACACAATACTGAGAAAGAAAAGCAGGTCTCTATCTCACAAATGTTTTATAAAGTTCAAAACCAAATAATATATTGTTTCTACTTATATAAGAGATAATTTTTTAATTAAAAATGGGAGTAAAAGACAGAAAACTATACATGAAGAACAATTAAAATAAAATTTAAAAAAGAAAAAAATAAATCCAAATTCAACTGTCATAGAAAAAAATTAAAAAAGTAAAACTCAAATTAAAAATGTGGTAATGATAAACATAAATCTTAGGAAGTGCAAGAAAGGAGGCGCACATAGGCAGACACTTATGTCTGAGTTATCCATAACATGAGTTAACAGCTATTGGTTAAGCTATGAAATTGATAGTGAATAATTAAAAACCACACATGGACCCATGATGATAGTGTACATAAGAGAAAGATTATGACATACGAATCTGTGCAGATGAAGTCCTTTAAAAGAGAGAGAAATAAACTCACTCCATAGTTAGAAAATCATCTCACATGTGTTTAAATCAGTCTAAAAACAACCTAGTTGATCCACGTGAAGAGAACAGGACACTTTGTCCTGGACACACTGAGCAAAGAGACGTTTACTCATTCCCTAACAAAAATCAGCTCTCTACCAGGGAAAAATCAGCTGCCAGAACACACCCACCCAATAGACAAGAAATGAGAAAACAAAAAAATAAGGATTCTGGAGGTCCATTAAAATAAACAAGCACATCCTGAAATAATTATGTCCAAACAAAATTTGACAGCTGTCCACATTCTGTCCAAAATTTCCCTTATCTCATTGTACTCCAATTCTCTGGAATCTCTGAATAAAAAAGACTTAACACTGGGGAAATGGAGACAACTGTATTCAAACAACAATAAAAAATAAAAATAAAAAATAAAAAAGACAACATTGTATAAAATGCATTTAACTCGTCACCAACTTCTGAAAATCTGCAAGAAAAAAAAAAGCTTTCAAGGCACACTGAAATGGTAAATGTTGAAAACTAAAAAATAACTGATCTTGAGGGTTTCTTGTACTTTTCTGAAAGGAAAACCAGTCTCCCTTTTTTTGTAGGTTAGAAACTTCTTTTAAATCCTGAGTGGTCTCCTCTCAGAGATAACAAAAGCTTATAATTCTGAAAAGGGAAAAGAAATGTCTATAAAAAGTTATACACTAATCCTCATCACCACCATCAAATGTTGGTGTCTGGGAACTACACCGACTATGCCTGACACCTCGCCTAAGGCCAGAAGCGGCAGACAGAGGGAGAGAGAGCAGTGTTCATTCGGCATCCTTGTCCGTGAACGCAGAAGCAGTCTGTGGTGTGTGTGACGCATACTCCCACTCCGTGGCCTACCTACATTGGCTTAGAGAAGCTGAGTTTAAAACACTTCGGTGCCTCTTCCAGAGCTGCTAATTAACATCACTTAAGCAAGTCAGTCTGGTCTTCGTATTATTCCACCCAATGATACTGGAGAGAATATCACTATCAGCCCAGAGAATACCACTATCAGCGTGTTTTACCAATAAAAATAATAACCATCATCAATGAACACAAAATGAATGCTAACTCTGTGGCAGACACTGCACTGAGTTCTTTCTCATTTATTTGTTTTAAGTATATTTTATTGACAATACTATTACAGTTGTTGCCATTTTTTTCTTTCCTTTATTGCCCTCTGCCCTGCACCACCTCCTCTTAGTTCATGTCCATGGGTTATATGTATAAGTTCCTTGCTTCTACATTTCCTATGCTATTCTTAACCTCCCCCTGTCTATTTTGTACCTAATACTTATGCTTCTTATTCCCTATACTTTTCCCCACCATTCTCCCACACCCCCTCTCCACTGATGACCTTCCATGTGATCTCCATTTCTGTGACTCTGTTCCTGTTCTAGTTGTTGGCTTATTTTTTGTTTTTTGTTTTATAGGTCCACTTGTTGACAGTTGTGAATTTGTTGTCATTTTACTTTTTATCATTTCTCATCTTCATCTATTTCTTAGATAAGTCCCTTTAAAATTTCATATAATAATGCCTTGGTGATGATGAACTCCTTTAACTTGACCTTATCTGGGAAGCGCTTCATCTGCCCTTCCATTCTAAATGATAGCTTTGCTGGATAGAGTCATCTTGGATGTAGGTGCCTGCCTTTCATGTCTTCAAATACTTCTTTCCAGCCCCTTCTTGCCTATAAGGTTTCTTTTGAGAAATCAGCTGATGCCTTATGGGAATTCCTTTCTATGTAACTCTCTACTTCCCTCTTGCTGCTTTTAATATTCTCTCCTTATCTTTAATAATATGTAACTTAATTATGATGTGCCTTGGTGTGTTTCTTCTTGGATCCAATTTATTTGGGACTCTCTGGGCTCCCTGGATTTCCTGGAAGTTTATTTCCTTTGCTAGACTGGGGAAGTTTTCCTTCATTATTTGTTCAAATAAGTTTTCAATTTCTTGCTCTTCCTCTTCTCCTTTGGTACCCATATGATTCAGATATTGAAGTGTTTAAAGTTGTTCCAGAAGTTCCTCAGCCTCTCCTGATTTTTTTGAATTCCTGTTTCTTCATTCTGTTTGGGTTGGATGTTTATTTCTTCCTTTTCTTTCAAATTGTTGACTTGAGTTGCAGTTTCCTTCCCTACACTGTTGGTTCTCTGTATATTTTCCTTTATTTCACTTTGCATAGCTTTCATTTCTTCCTTCATTTTGTGACTGAACTGAATCATTTCTGTGAGCATCTTGATTACAGTGTTTCGAACTCTGCATAAGATAGGTTGTCTATCTTCTCATCACTTAGTTCTTCTTCTGGAGTTTTGATCTGTTCTTTCATTTGGGCCATATTTCTTTGTCTCAGCTTACCTATTATGTTATAAAGGGCGGATGCTTAGGTATTCACAAGGACAAGGCAGCCCTCTCCCTCTTTGTTGTGATGCGGCACTGTCAGTCTGGAAGAATATTTCTTTAACTCCATGGTTGTCAGACGATAATGCGATTAGATTTTATGGCAGTTCTGGTTGTTTTTTGTTTTTAAATTAGTTGTTTTTTCTATGCTTATAGCTTTTTTAAATTGGTGTTCAAGTACAGTTGTCTCTATTTTCCCCAAGCTATCCCCACCTCCCACCCTTGATCCTACCCCCCTTTTGGTTTTGTCCATGTGTCCTTTATATATGTTCCTTGATGACCCTTCCCCTATTTCCCCCAATTATCCCTCGCCCCCTTCCCCTCTGGTTACTGTCAGTTTGTTCTTTATTTCAATGTATCTGGTTATATTTTGCATGCTTGTTTGGTTGATTAGGTACCACTTAAAGGTGAGATCATATGGTATTTGTCTTTCACCACCTGGCTTATTTCACTTACCATAATGTCCTCAAGATCCATCCATGCTGTCACAAAGGGTGGGAGTTCCTTTTTTCTTTCTACTGCGTACTATTCCATTTTGCAAATGTACCACAGTTTTTTGAGCCACTCATTTAATGATGGGCACTTAGGTTCCTTCTAACACTTGGGTATTATAAATTGTGCTGCTATGAACATTGGGGTGCATAGGTTCTTTTGAATTGGTGTTTCAGGATTCTTAGGCTATAATCCCAGCAGTGGAATTACTGGGTCAAAAGGTAGTTCCATTTTTAGTTTTCTGAGGAAATTCCAGACTGTTTTCTACATTGGCTGCACCAGTCTGCATTCCCACCAACAGTGCACTACAGTTCCTTTTTCTCTATAACCTTGCCAGCACTTGTTGTTTGTTGATTTGATGGTCATTCTGACCAGTGTGAACTGGTATCTCACTCTGGTTTTAATTTGCATCTCTCTGATGGCTAGTGATGCTCGGCATCCTTTCATATGTCTCTGGGCCCTCTGCATGTCCTCCTTGGAGAACTGTCTGTTCAGGTCCTTTGCCCATTTTTTAATTGGGTTGTTTGTCTTCCTGGAGTAGACTCCTGTGAGTTCTTTACATATTTTGGAGATCAAACCTTTATCTGATATATCAATGGCAAATATGTTTTCCTATCCAGTTGGTTCCTTTCATTTTGCTGGGGGTTTCTTTAGCCATGCAGAAGCCTTTAAACCTTATGTAATCCCATTTGTTTATTCTTTCCTTTATGTCCCTTGCTGTAGGGGACACATCAGTGAAAATATTGCCACATGTAATATTTGAAATTTCCCTGCTTCTGTTCTCCCCTAGGACTTTTACAGTGGTGCGACTTATAGTTAAGTTTTTTATCCACCCTGAGTTTATTTTTGTGTATGGTGTAAGTTGGTGGTCGAGTTTCATTTTTTTACATGTAGCTGTCCAGATCTCCCAAAAGCATTTGTTAGTCTATTTTTACTCCATTTTATGGTTCTTCCCCCTTTGTTGACTGTTAAGTGACCATAAAGACATGGGTTTATTTCTAGGCTCTCCATTCTGTTCCATGGATCTATGTGTCTTTTCTTATGTCAGTACCACACTGCTTTGATTACAGTGGCCTTGTAATAAAGTTTGATATCAGGTATTGTGTTTCCTCCTCCTTTGTTCTTCTTTCTCAAAATTGCTGCAGCTATCCAGGGTCATTTATGGTTCCATTTACATTTTTTAAATATTTGCTCTATATCTGTATAATATGTTATTGGTATTTAATAGGCACTGCATTGAATCAATAAATTGCTTTGGGTAGTATGGACATTTTGATTATGTTAATTCTTCTAATCCATGAACAAAGAAAGCATATGCTTCCATTTATTTGTTTCTTCCTTAATTTCTTTCTTCAGTGTAGTATAGTTTTCTGTGAACAGGTCTTTTACCTCCTTGGTAGGTTTATTCTTAGGTACTTTATTTTTTGTGTTACTATAGCAAATGGGATTTTTTTTATTGATTTTTGTTTCTGACATTTCATTGTTGGTGTACAAAAATGCCTTTGATTTCTGAATAATGACTTTGTATCCTCCTGCTTTGCCAAATTCACTTGGGTCAAGTAGTTTTTTGGTGGAGTCTACAGGGTTTTCTATGTACACTTTCTGCAAACAGTGCGTTTCACTTCTTCCTTTCCAATATGGATGCTTTTTATTTCTTTTTCTTGTCTGAACACTATGGCTAGAACTTCCAGTACTATGCTGAATAGAAGTGGTAAAAGTGGACATCCTTGTCTTGTTCTTGATCTTAGTTGCAGGAAAACTTTTAGTTTTAGAGTATGATGTTGGCTGTAGGTCTCTCATACATGGCCTTTATTATGTTGAGGAATGCTCCCACTACTCCCACTTTGCTGAGTGTTTTTATCATAAATGGGTGCTGTACCTTGTCATATGCTTTTTCCACATCTATTGATATGATCATGTGATTTTAGTCTTTCCTTTTGTTTATGTAACATATTATGATTATTGATTTGTGAACATTGCACAATCCTTCATCCATGGGATGAATCTAATTTGATCATGGTGTATGATCTTTTTAATGTATTGCCAGACTTGGTTTGCCAATATTTTGTTGAGGATTTTAGCATCTATGTTCATCAGTGATATTGGCCTGCAGTTTTCCTTCTTTGCTGCGTCTTTATCTGATTTTGGGATTAGGATGGTGCTGGCTTCATAAGAAGAATTTGGGAGGCTTCCCACTTCTTGGATTTTTTTGAATAATCTGAGAGGAATAGGGATTAGCTCTTACCTAAACGTTCTGTAAAATTCTCGTAGGAAAACATCCGGTCCAGGGCTTTTGTGTGCTGGGAGTTTTTTTATTACTACTTCAATTTTGTGAGCTGTTCAGGCTTCCTGCTTCTTCACTCAGTTTTGGGAGATTATATTTTTCTAGAAATTTGTCCATTCCACCTTGGTTTCTGAATTTTTTGGCATATAGTTGTTCGTAGTCATTTCTTAAAATCCTTTTTATTTCTGTGGTATCAGTTGTAATCTCTCCTCTTTCATTTCTGTTTTTTTTTTTTTTAATCTGGGTCCTGTCTTGTTTTCCTGATGGGTATGCTTAAAGGCTTGTCAATTTTGTTTATCTTTTCAAAGAACCAGCTCCAGGATTTATTGATCCTCAGAACTATTCTTTTAGTCTCTATGTTATTTAATTCTGCTCTGATCTTCGTTATTTCCTTCCTTCTACTCACTCTCAGCATTGTTTGTTGTTGTTCCTCCAGTTCTTGTAGATGTAGGGTTAGGTTGTTTATTTGAAATTTTTCTATCTTTTTAAGGTAGGACTGTTTCACTATGAACTTCCCTATCAGGACTGTCTTAGCTGTGTGCCATTAGGTTTGGACCATTTTGTGTTCATTTTCATTTGTTTCCAGAATTTTTTTTTATTTCTTCTTTGATCTCATTCTTAACCTATTCATTGTTTAATAGCATACTACTCAATCTCCACGAATTTGAGTGTTTGAGTTTTTTCCTTGAGGTTGGTTTCTAGTTTCAGGCCTTTGTGGTCTGAGAACATGTTTGACATGATTGCAATTTTCTTGAAAATGTTAAGGCTTATTTTGTGCCCTATCATGTGGTCTACCTTGAAAAATGTTCCATGTGCATTTTTTAAAATTTTTGTTTTATTTTTAGAGAGCGAGGAAGGGAAGGAGAAAGAGAGGGAGAGAAATAACAATGTGTGGTTGCCTCTGGCACACCCCCACACAGGGGACCTGGCCAGCAACTCAGGCATGTGCCTCAACTGTGCCCCAAAAATCGAACCAGCAGTGCTTGGGTTCACAGGCCCATGCTCAATCCAGTGAGCTATACCAGCCGGGGCCTCCATGTGCATTTGAAAAGAATGTGTATTTTGCTTCTTTGGGATGAAAGGTATGTGCGTGTATGTGTGTATGTGTGTGTGCATGTGTGTGTATAATATATGTTATATATTTATATAACATATATTTATACCGCTATAATATATTATATATTGCTTTATATAAAATATTATATATAATATATTATATATTATATATTATTATATATTATATAAATTATATGCATTGTATATTATATATTATTATATATTTTATATAATATATTATTTTATATATGTATTATATATTTTTATATAATACATAATCAGAGATTACAACTGATATATATAATACATATATATTTATATATATGTATTATATATTATATATAATATATATAATTATATATAATATATAATATATATAATATATATAATTATATATATAAATATATATAATACATATATATATTTATATATGTATTATATATTATATATTTTATATATGTATTACATATATTTTATATATGTATATATATATATATATATATATATACACACATCAGTTAAGTTCATTTGATCTAGGGCATTGTTCAATGCTGTAATACCCTTGTTGATATTTTGTTTGGAAGATGTGTCCATTTTTGACAGTGGGGTGTTAAATTCTCCTAGTATAAGTGTGTTGCTGTCTATGTCTTTCTTGAAATCTTTCTTGAAATTTTTTCTCCAAGATTTTCCTTATATATTTGGGTGCTGCTATATTGGGTGCATATATGTTTATAATGTTTATGTGTTCTTGATAAATTCTTCCCTTGAGTATTATGAATTGTCTTTCTGTGTCTCTTTTTATGCCCTTTGTTTTGAAGTCTATTGTATCCAATATATGTATTGCTACCCCAGCTTTTTTTCCCTGTCCATTTGCTTGGAATATGTTTTTCCAACCCTTTGCTTTCAGTCTGTGTAGGTCTTTTTCTCTGGGGTGGGTTTCTTGTAGGCAGCATATATGCAGGTCATGTTTTCTTATCCATTCAGCTACTCTATGTCCTTTGATGGGAGCATTTAATCCATTAACATTTAAGGTTATTATTCATAAGTACTTATTCATTTCCCCCCCCTTTGTACCTCTCTCGCTCTTTTTTTCCCTTTTCTTAAAACAGTCCCTTTAGCATATCTTGCTATATGCTGGTTTGGTGGAGGTGTATTCTCCCAGTTGTCCCAGTTGGAAACTCCTTATTTCACCTTCCATTTTAAATGAGAGCCTTGCTGGGTAGAGTAGCCTTGGTTGCAGGCCTTTGCTTTTTATTACTTGGAATATTTCTTGCCATCCCTTTCTGGCTTATAGTGTTTCTGTTGAGAAATCAGCTGCTAGCCTTATCAGAGCTCCCTTGTATGTTACTTCTTGTTTCTCCCTTGCTGCTTTTAAGATTCTCTCTCTGACTTTAAAACTTGGCATTTTAATTATGATGTGTCTTGGAGTAGGCCTCTTTGGGTTCATCTTGATTGGTACCCTCTGTGTTTCCTGAACTTGCCCCTCTCCAGGCTCAGGAAGTTTTCTGTCATTATTTTTTCAAACAGGGTTTCCATCCCTTGTTCCTGTTCTTCTCTTTCTTGTATTCCTAAGACTCAATGTTGTTGCATTTCATATTGTCCTGCAATTCCCTTAAGCTACCTTCATATTTTCTAAGTCTTTTTTCATGCCACTGTACTACCTGGATATTTCTTTCTACCTTGTCATCTAGCTCATTAATTCAGTCCCCTGCTTCATCCAGACTGTTTACAATTCCTTCTAGTTTGGTTTTTATTTCAGAAACAGTATTCTTCATTTATTCCTGGTTCTTGTTTACAGTTTCTATTTCCTTTTTCACACTGTTTCATTCCCACTCAGTTCCTTGTAGCTGTCACAGACAGCTACAAGGTATCCTTATCAACATTCTTTTGAATTCTATATCTGATAGTTTGCTTGTCTCCATTTCATTTAGCTCTTTTACTGGGGAGTCTTCCATTCCCTTCGATTGATGGTTCTTTCTTTGTCTCCCCATTTTAGATGACTTTTTGTTCCTGTGATTCCTGATGCTCTGCTTTGCCAGCTATCTTCATAAGGTGAACTTCCATGGTAGGAATTCTGAGGGACTCAGTGGTACAGTCTCTTTGATGTCCTTGTCTCAATGCTCTGGGGTTGCCTTTCTTCCATTTCTGTGGGCCCTCTTGTTGTACTAAGGTTACCTGTTGGTGGCTCCTTTGTTGGTAAATTCTCCCCTCCAAAGGGTTTACTGGTATTCACAGCTCCCACCTGTCTTGTATGTGATCAGGGGCAGGGTGAAGGCAAAATGTATTAAGACAATGGAAGATTTGGAACTTTAAATCTCTAGGATTTAAAGTAGGGAACAAGTAGGTGATCCTTTGGAGAAGTACAGCAATAACCATGACATTTCACCCAACTGGTCACTTTTTATAAAAGATGGAAAAAAGGTAAAACTCTTATTAGAAGGGAAAAAGAATGTGAGCTAACTTTAGAAAGCAGAGTGCTTGTGCAAGTTTAGATGGTGAGATATAAATTGAGAGTAAGGATAGAAACCGGGCACAGTGTGTGAGAGAATAAAGTTAACTACAACATTAACAAAGTTCATGGTATGGCGAAATGGATTAAGACCAGGGAAGGGTATTGTGTGGGATTTGGAATAACAATAATGTGATAAGAAATATATGATCTGAATAAAAAGAATAAAAAGTAAAAGACCAAGAGCATTAATAGTGTTATTGGAATATGAGTGAAGTGAAAGGAGAAAAATTAAAATGCAATATGAAAGAGCATAAAGGAAACCAATCAAACAATGAAATCAAACAAACAAACAAACAAAAAACCTAAATGAAAAGACAGGAAATTTTTTAAAAAATTTAAATAATAAAAAAAATAAAATGCAAGTTCTGAAGGACAGTAAAGTGAAATTGGTCTCAGCTGTTAGTGTTAGCCTTCTGACTTCCGGATCTGTCTCTGTTCTTCTCACAGTTCCAGGTCTTACTGTCTTCACTTTAAAAAAAAAACCTCCTGCTGAACTTAAACCTGCTTAGTGGATTTCGCTGGTCTTCCTGGATGCTGCAGGAAGAGGGGAGCTGGGCTCCATTTTTTTCCTTCCTGTGGTTCTGAGAGGATGGGGGCTCAGTCTGGACTTCAACATTCACAGGTGCCCAGTTTCCAGCCCAAGCCCTCAGAGCACCGTGCAGCCGACACTGCCCACTGTATGCGTATGAATCAGGCCAGCTCCTCTAATCCACCTTGCTGTGCAACCCTTTGATGAGTCCATGAGGTGCACTAAGTGGGAGCAAATCGCACCCCTCCTCCTCCCTCTTTGCTGGTCTGGCCGCTGCACTTGAGCAGTCTCTTCAGGGCAGTTTAGTTCCCTATTGAATTAGGTCTCTCTGGGCACTGCTACCTCTCTGAGCCCCTGGAGCCCCTCTTTGAGCAATCTGTGAGGTGCTCTGAATGGGAGCAAATCACATCCCCCCTCCTCCCTCTTCACTGGCCCAGCCGCCACATGAGAGGTTCTTGCACCTCTCTGAGAGCCTTTTTTGAGCAAATTCCCCTTGGTTGTGGACGGCCATTCCTAACAAGCTCCTAGTTTTCCAAACAGACCAACTCTCTGACCAGTCCAGAGACTATCTGTGTCACAGCCAATTGTAGCCCATATTCTCCCGTCTCCAGGTGTCACCTGGAGGGCTCCAATTGTAGCCCATATATTCTCCCATCTCCAGGTGTCACCTGGCTCCCCAATTTCTCTGGTACTGTCCCAGCCAGCACCCATAATCTCTGCCAGGTATACGCCAGCTGTCTCTTACTGTGTCTTCATCCCCCCAGTGACTTAAAACGTCCAGGTCTCCCCAACTCTGGGAGGGGAGTGAGGTAGGAGGGAACTGCTAAGTTATAATCACTGACCCGGCTCTCCTCCAAAGCTCCAGCAGCAGCCAAGGTCTCTAGTGCAGGGCCTGGGGACTTTCCCGTCAAACTACAAAATCTTACCATCCTCTGCAGCCTTTGGCTTCCAAACTTCCTATCAGCTGGGATTCTGTTGGCTGTTCACTCTGTTCTTTGGGAGATCAGTTAGGTATCCCAGTGGGGTGAATGAGCAAGTGAGTTCCGATCCTACCTACCTCACTGCCATCCCGCCCCCCGCCGCCCACCTAAACTGGTTTTTATCCTTCTTTTGGTTGTGTGAGGAAGCGAAGCATTTCTACTTGGCCTCCATCTTGGCCAGAACAGCTGAGTTCTTTCTCATTTAGTATTCATAACAATTTTATAAGAACCAACTTAGAGGGTTTCAGAAGCTTGCCCAAGGTCCCTCACTAGTGAGTGACACAGCCCATATTCCAAACCCAGTCTCTGTGAACTCAGCAGTCTGCTGTTTCCAGTATTTAATATTAATCAGGCAATCAATTCATCGTTTATAACTTCTCACAACAAAGCCAACTTTGTTCCATTTCCTCCTTTCTGCCCCAAGCATATATCATGCTCTGTGAAGTCAAGGCGCTCACTGTAGACCAGCAGACTAAAAACTAAATCCATGAAAGATATGTTCCAAGTGGGAATAAAAGTCACTTGATAAAGTTTAAATATAAAACCAATAAATGAAGGGGAGAATAGTGGGGAGGGATGGGGACAACTGGAACTGGACAACAGTAAAAATATAAAACATATTTTAAAAAGCAGAAAATGAATATAACATCACTAATTCTCTTCATTACATTAAAGCCTGAGGTTGGAAAATTATAGCAATACTAGGGGCACATGCCTGTTTGTATAAATAAAGTTTTATTGGAACACTCATTTTCATATTTCTATGCCTGCTTTTGTGATATGATGGCAGAGTGGAATATTTGTGATTTAGACTATTTGGGTTGCACAACCAAAAACACTTACTACTTGGCCTTTAACAAAAAGTTTGACCCCTACACTAGACAATCCAACATTGTATTTTCTGTAAAAAGTGTAATTTACCTTCCTATATAAAAAGTGGCTACATATATAACTATCGCCAGTCTTAACAGCATAAAAATGCCAAAAACTTTGCTTTACCATAAAGGTTTTCCTTCTTCAACAAAGCACTGAGTTGGTTCATGGAGCTGAAGATGAGAATGGACTCCACCGATGCTCTGTACCGTCCCGAATGCTCAGTGTGGACGTTCAGTCCCAGGCTTCGAACTCCTTGGCCCATCTCTATTCCTTCCAGGAGTGGAAGCTCATGAGGAAGAAAACGGGCAACTATGTCGTGAAGAGTTGGCTCCTCAGAATCGGGATCTAACAACCAGCACGCCACCTGGAAGGACAGCAATCAGTATGTTTTCTTGAGTTTTTTTCCAGAGAAATTTCTGCATCCTTAGGTTAAAAGGGGAAAAAAGAAAGCTCGTTTTCACTTAATACTTTTCAGTGGTCCTCCTACGAGAAGAGAAGGATAATTGTACCAGGACTCATTTTGAGAAACAATGAGAGCAGCCACCTTCAAAGAAGGAAAACGTATAACTTCTCCGTTACTGCAATGCTTCTGCTGACCCAGCTCTGCAGTAGGCTTGAAACCAAGTGCCTCCTGGGGACAACCAGAGCACCACTCAACAGAGGACTGGGTAAAGGAGCTGTGGGACATACACACAATGGAATACCACTCAGACACGAGGAAAGATAAAATACTGCCATCTGCAACAGCATGCATGGACTTTGAAATATTATGCTAAGTGAAATACGTCAGCCAGAAAAAGCTAAGAACCATATGGTTTCACTCATTCGTGAGATGAAAACTGAACCACAGACACAGACACCAGTCTGGTAGTCACCAGTGGGAAGGGGGTAGAAGGGTGAAGGGGGCCACATGTACGGTGATGGGGGATGGTTTGACTTCGGGTGGTGGGCACACAATGTGATATACTGATCACGTACCACAGAAATCTACACCTGAGACCTATATAACCTTATTAACTGATGTCATCCAAATAAATTTAATTAAAAATTTATAATTAGGAAAAAACAAGTGCTCTCAGCTAACTGAAACCATGTTTCTGAAAATGCAGTCGGACTCCTCTCCACGAAGGCTGATGTGGGCTAAGCTGCTATAATAAGGATGGGCCTACATACTTTTGGGTTCATTTAATTCTTTCAACGTTGGACGAAGTGAGACATAAATGTTTTATCATTAAAAGTTCATATCCGGAGTTTTAGAAAGCCCCTGGCTTTCCTCCCAGGATGAGGGCCTATTACCACGATCACCCAACCAGTCATTCGATTGCTAGTTTTAGCTTCCCAATGAGACCAGATCTAGCAGAACAAAAGTGGATTTAGAATAAGGAAATCTAAGCCCAGTTCATAATTCTGACAATTACTATATGGCTCAATTACTTCTTTTGTAGGTTAAGGATATAGCTTTATGGGGGATAAAATACTGTGCATTATAGTAAAAAATATAAATATCATCTTTGTCCCCAGTCCCCATGTGTAGCACAGAGCTTCCAACACCCTTGGAATATCCTAAGTGTCAAGAAATGTAAAAGTGTCTTTTGTTATATTACTAAGGCAAATTTTGGAATGCCCCTAGGTTGCCTAAAGATGGAGGGCAGAAGGGTCTAGAAACTAAATTTATCACCAATGGGCAATGACTTTTTTAAAAATTTTATTTAGTTATTTTATAGAGAAAAGGGGAAGGGAGAGAGAACAAGAGAGAGAGAAACATCGGTCAGCTGCCTGTAACGCCCCAACCACGGACCTAGCCCCTAACCCAGGCATGGGCCCTGGGAATCGAACTAGTGACCTTTCAGTTCACACACTGGTACTCAATCCACTGAGCCACACCAGCCAGGGCTGGGCTGATTTACTCAGTTGTGCCTATGTAATGACTCCTCCTTAAAAACACAAAAGGAGAGGGTCTGGAGAGCTTTGTGGTTGGTGAACACACAGAGGTGTTGACAGATGCTGTGGGAGCTCCTAGCCCCTTCCCACATACCGCACCTATGTATGTCTTCACCTCGCTGTTGATTTGTATCCTTTAATAGCCTTTGTAATAAACTGGTAATCTAGTGAGTAAACTGATTTCCTGAGTTCGAGCTTCTCTAGCAAATTAACCAAACTAAAGGAGGTGGGAACGTGTGATTTAGATGGTCGGTCAGAAGCACAGATAACAACCTGGGCTCGTGGCAGGAGTGTGAAGGGGTGGCAGGATATCTTGTAGGACTAAGCCCTTAACTTGTGTCAGAACTGAGTGGAACTGTAGAACACCCAGCTGGGAGCCGAAGAATAGCTGGAAGTGTGGGACCCCTCCCCCGACCATATCAGAAACTGGTGATCAGAACCCTCTCAGGAGGTACTGCAAAAGTTGGTAAATGTTTCTTATAAAAGTAAGATTTTATGAAATAATAGTTCATCTTCTTACATCAAGTGTTTTAATTCACAATTTACAAAACAATTATGGAATGTTCCAAGTAGTTTATGCAAAAGTGCTATATACATCTGTGATGATGCTACTGTAGTTTTAATAAGCTCATATTACCCATATTCTCATTTTGGATTCTATAAGATCAAAATTATGTGACAACCACCCTGACCCGGTGGCTCAGTTGGTTGGAGTGTTTTCCCATACACCAAAAGGTTGCAGGTTCGATCCCAGGCCGGGGCGTGCACGAGAGGCAGCCTATTAAAGTTTCTCTCATATCGACGTTTCTCTCCCTTTCTCTCAGTCAGTCTCCCTTCCTCTCTCTAAAATCAATACACATATCCTCAGGTGACAGTTAAAAAATATTATGTGACAACCGTTTACATCCACCTGAGGTCAGTTTAGAGACGACATGGCATTTGGGGGGTGGAGGAGGTGGAAGAGGGTAAAGTGGGGGAGTGAGTGATGACAAAAGGAGACTTGACTTTGGGTGATGAGCACACAGTACGACACAGATGATACATTACAGGCCTGTGCACTTGAAACCTATATGATTTCATTAATCAATGTTACCCCAGTAAACTCAACAAAAAATTAAGAAACTACATAGCATTTATCACATGTAAACTGAGCCTGGCTTGAAGTATAGAAAATGGTAGCATCTTTAGTTTAGCTGACACTGCTTTTGAAAACCTTTGCCATAAAAGCTGACGAAACTAAGAAATTAAAAGTTATTGTATTATTGATTCTAGTTTCAATTACAACCAAATACAGTTAGTCCTCACTTAACATTGTCCATAGTTTCTGCAACCTTAAGTAAAATGACCATAAGAAAACTTATATTACCATAGGTTAATCAACATAAATATGAGTTAAGCTCCTACAATGTAGAATGATAGACATTATTTGAGGATATGCTGTAGTATTATATCTCAACTCAATATTAACATTCCACAGAAAGATATCCCTTTGAGGGCTGTGATGTTGTAAATAAATGTCTTCCAAAAGTGCAACACAGTGTTAAGTGTATATTACAATAACATAAGTTACCCTTTTCTTAAAAACATGGTCATCACTGCAAAGAGTGGACCATACTTTGGTCCCATACAGGAGAGTTCTCACGGGGCGAGCTGGTCAGGGGATTCGTCTCCACGCTAAATGACCCCAACTGCTGTTCTTCTGGGCGTCTCACAGCTGCACCCTTCTATTTCCTGCCTCTGTTCTCAGGGATATTTGAGACATCCTAGTATCGTATATCTAAATCAGACAGTTCTTTCATTTCTTTTTTTTTTTATTTTCACTGAATTTTTAACTTAAACTTTATTTTTACAGCATCTTTAGTTTCACAGCAAAAGTGAACGGTATGTCCAGAGATTTCCCATACACTCCTTGCCCCCACCCCACACAACATCTGCACTATGGACAACCCATCTCAGACTGAAAGATTTGTTATAACTGACGAACCTACACTGACACGTCATTGTCGCCTGAAATCCATAGTCTACGTCCGGGGTTACGTTTGGCATCACGCTTTCTGTGGTTTGACAATCGTATAATGGCATGTATCCACAGAGCCTTACAGAACACCGTGTTCTGCCTGTTCATCTCTCCCTCGCCCTGACCCCTGGAAACCACTGATTCTGTTACTATCCTTATAATTTCATCTTTTCTAAATCGTTGAAATCATACAATGTACAGCCTTTTCAGATTGGTTTTTTTCACTTAGTAATACGCATTTGAGCTTCTTTCATGTCTTTCTTCGCATGGCATGACAGCTCATTTCTTTTTAGTGCTGAGTAATAGTCCACTGTCTAGATGTCCCGCAGTTTACTCATCCATTCGCCCACTGAAGGTTGCTTCCGAGATTTAGCAATTATGAATAAAGCTGCTATAAACATCTGTGCAAAGCTTTTTCTTTGGATGTGTCATTTCTAATACACTATAGACAGAAAACTTAGAACCTACAACTAACACAAAAATTTTAAGTATTGCTGAGGAAAGATATGCACTTTAGTGCTTGGCGTTTGTGACATCTCTGTTCTTAGCTACACTGAGACACTTGTGCCTAACTCTGTGTTCTAAGTGGGTGGGATTACTCAGGAAAGGAGTAACTACTCTGCAAAACTGAAGCTGCATAGTTGGGGGTAAATAAATATCAAGTCACTTAAAAACTAGCCCTCAATGTTAAAAGAATTAAGTATGTAAAAATTAAGTAAGACATAGCACCTTCGGATCTTCATAACTTTGTTCCAGGGAGATACCACAAGACAGAAGAAGAATTTTATAGCTCTGGATGAAGTCATAGATGATAACAGTACGTTCCTCATCGGATTCCTCTGGAAAGCAGGATCGAAGGTGCCACATTCTGTCCTTCACAGTCAGGTTTGGATCCAGAGAAGGTGGGACCAAATGAGCACTGATTTCTTAAAAGAAAAAAAAAGTCTTAGGGCAAAAATCACAGGCATTCACATGAAACAGCAACTATAACGCAAAGACTGAAAAAGACTCACAGTCTAGTTCCATGTGACCAATGATTCAGCATGACCTTATCAAGGTCATGTCAGCTATGTAGATAAAGTGCTTCATAATCCAAAAATTACGCTTTGATTTAGGTGATTTATAATGCTCTATTTATTTAGGTGGAAGAAAATTCTAAAAAATCAAGGTTTTAAAAAATAAATTTACATTTCTCAGAATGAGAAAGTAAAGACAAAAAAGGTACTTTAAAATGAATTTTAAAGGAACTCCTTTTAAAAACAAATTTAGCAGGAATATATAATATTATATCTTTAAAAAATAGTAGTTCAAGTAACTACTCGCCCTAACATATTTTCCTGCAAGACACTTGAAAATATTTCAAGCTTACTCAGGAATAAACATTATATGGCATCCTATAAAATGTTTCCTTTTCAATCAGCAAGGTATCCAACAACCATAATCACAAGGTATTTCAGAACATATCTTTTTAATTCCAAAGACTTCTCCTAGGCTGTGTGATTCAACTACTGTAGATATCTCACTCATCACTAACTCTAGATGAGCTCTAGACCCAGTCAAAAGGAGAAAAGAAGTCTGAAAAGAAACTGCTATGATCCAGTCTTCAAAAACAAACCCTCAAGATGGTCAGGGAGTCCCTGATGCTCCACTATCCCAAAGAAGAAAACACAGTATTAGTAGCTACTTCCATGTGACAAGCTGAAGGGAGTAAGGATGGCATTTCTTAAAATAGTCATTATAGTTAATATATGAAGTAATGTACGTACTACAGTCACTATCAAAAGTTTAATTCTAAAAATAAATTCTTAGTAAAGATCAGGTAATTATTCTCAACAAAGAGGCCACTACCTCACAGAGGCTACGTTAAAATTATACGATGAATTTGCCAACTGGTGATTACATACCAGAATGCTTTTGTTCCCTCTGCAATGAAATATAATAGGCTTCTCTTCCACCCCAGCACACCGCCAGTCCAATCACCAAGATGTTATTACAACCTTTAACAGGCAATCCGTCATCTCTGATAGGAGTTTCCTGAGGTGACCTAACTAAGTCAATCAAAAGTGAAATAGTTAAAAATCTCTAAAAATAGCACCATTAAACTGAACATTAAAACAATGATAATAATTTTATAAGCCAGGCAGTGAAAGACAAGTGCCATATGATCTCACCTATAAGTGGAACCTAATCAAGAAAACAAATGAGGGAGCGAAATATAACCAGAGGCATGGAAATAAAGAACAAACTGACAGTGACCGGAAGGGTTGGGAGAGGGGGATAAAGGAGGAAAGAAGGGGAAGGGTCAAGTCAAAGAACATGTATAAAGGACCCATGGCCAAGGACAACGGGGGCAAGAAGGGGACTGAATGTGGGCAGGGCAGGGGAGAGCAATGGGAGAAAAATGGGACAACTGTAATTGAACAACAATAAAAAAAAATTTTTTAATAAAATAATACATCTCCAATTTTACAAAGACATAGGTCAAGAACCAATCTATTTTATTTACAATTATATCCCCAATACCTGGAAAATTACTGGCTCATACTTATTAAATTTCAATAAATGTTTTTATCCCTCTAACCTCTAGCACAGAAAATGTGCTCAATTTTATGTGTTGAATGAAAAATGGAATGTGCTAGTCAACACTGACAAGTAAAATCTTGTCATTAATACATGTGCTCTATGAATCGAAGATCAGGCAAGTACTCAAAACTTAATGGAGATCTAAGGTCTCACCTTTAAGTAGAACCCAATCAACAAAACAATCGAGCAAGCAAACTATAACCAGAGACATTGAAATTAAGAACAAACTGACAGTAACCAGAAGGGAGGTGAGAGGGGATAATGGGGAGAAAAGGGAAAAAGGTTTTCAAGAACAACTATAAAGGACACATGGACAAAACCAAGGGGGATGGGGACAGGGAGGGAGGGTGCAGATGCCTGGGATGGGGAGGAGTTGTGGAGGGAAAATGCAGACAACTGTACTTTAAAAATAAAAAAGAAGAAAAAAGTTTTAAATCAAAAATCGATAAATCAGCCAATAAAAAAACTCAGTGGACATACTCATTCATAAATACAGAGACTTAAGAAATCTGATCAAATGTTTCATTTTCACAACAGGTTATCAAGCTGAATACAGCTATTGCCTATGACATGGAACACTTACTTTCATGACGGAAGACAGGAATATACATGGTATTATCTGGCCAAACAGTTCAATACACTCAAAACCGGGAAGAGCTCGGTGAGGCTTGGGATAAACATTTCAGTATAGGATTCATGACTATCAGTGGAGGTACAAATTCTATTTGAGGTAAGTATTGGAAAATACAGCTAATGTACATGGTGAACAATATAGTGCATATCTTCTATGCACTTTTGTGATTATATAAATGAATAAGGACAGTACAATTTAATAGAAAAATCATCATGAGCACTGAGGATAAAAAACATCATGTTGTATACACCATCAAGATATAGTAAAAGTGATCTATATTCAAAATATAGTCTTAACTTTTACAATCATATTCTAATATTTCTATGTTTCTATAATAACACATAACATATATTATGTATTATATATACACATACAATTTTTTGAAGAATAAGTTGTGTTTTTCAATTTCACCCAAGGACATGTGTATTGATTTGAGAGAGAGAGAGGGGGAAAGGAGACAGAGGGAGAGGAGCACTGATTGGTTGCTTCTCATGTGCACACAACCCTGGCATGTGCCCTGACTGGGAATTGAGCCTGTGCTTAACAGGGACCTAACAGCTTACGGGATAATGCTCCAACTAACTGAGCCACATGGCCAGGGCAAAATGTGGTATTCTATGGTAAAGCTTGCCATGTACTAGCACCAGGCATGGCCTGGAGTTGAAGGTGCAGGGGCCTCCATGAAGCCTCACAATGTGAAAAGGATAAGGAAGGCAGCCATCAAAAAGAAGAGCTCCGTGGTCTCAGAGAGAGCACAGTCCAGATGGTATAGGAGAAAGCGCTGATATTTGAGATGGGCATCCCAATGACCAAGCTGCCAAACATTGTTCCAATACATGCCCCTGAACCAACCACACCAATTGTGGTAGCCCCAGCAGCAAAAAGCTTGACCACTATGTCAATATCCCAAGAAATAACGCTGATCCGGAACTTCTGACAGGTCACCTAGACCTGCTGTAGAAAGGCTAATGAGAACAGACATTTGGCCTTCTTGTAAGGAGGCAGACACAGCCTTCATTATCCAGGTACACAACAATGGATCGGAGCCAAAGGAAAGAGCAGTGCTTCGGTGGTCTGCATTGTTTCAGTCCCCCAGCTTGAGCTCCTGGTCTCAGTGCTCAGCTCTCCCACTCATGTGTCCTGGGGTCAACCATCTCTTATACCAGAGGGTAACTATTATTAATCTAGCTGTGTTGAAAAATAAGGCTGTTCCACATGTTAACCCACATAAGAGAAACTTATTAAACTTTGAATAAATTCATGACATTTAGTATTCAATACTGAAAAGTCACAGTCCCATCTCAGTCCACTATTTTGCATATAAATGTAAAAAAAAACGTGTTTCTTACCTTGCTTAAACCTACCACCAATAGTAACACTCTTAGAAGATGTCAAATTACTCTTCTTTTCACAAGCCAGTGAGATGGAAAATCGCTTTTTGCACCGCAACTCCTTAATGAATGTTTGAAAGACAGTCTGGTCACTTGCTACATCAATTATAGCCAAGCTTTCTGCACCGCATGAGGCTGGAGTGGACTGTGACCCATCTTGTGATAACAGCAGTGAAAACCTTGTGTCTCTGGTAGGACTATTGTCTTTTACTTTATTTTTATTCTCTGGACTTAAATCGTGGTTCTTATTATCTGTTGGTGAGCCAAATAAATAACTTTCTCCAAGTTGTAAAACACCACTGGTTTTCTGAAGTTTTACAGAGGATGCTCCAAGAATTCCTGGAAATGATAGCTTAGAAGCAGATGCTGGAATCGGTGTGGGAGGGATGGGCCCATTATCATCAACTGCACAACTTTCTTTACAAGGCAAGAGGGATAGGGTCTCGCCATGAACAGCACTGTTCTCTGGTACCTCAGTCTTGCTTTTCACTTCAATATTAGAAGAGAATGAAGTTCCCTGCTCTTGATTTGGCTCCAAATTTGAAACCACTTCTTGTTTGTCATTTAATTTTGTATTTTTTCCTTTCAAACTAGACAAGCTTATAGCCGTTAATTTTAGCTTTGCATGTTCTAGAGGACTGGACACTTTATCTAAAATCTCTTGCAGTCCCGGACTTAAATCAAATGATGCTCCAGACCATGTGAATGAATTCTTCTGCCCTGTCTGAGTTAATTTGGATTTTTGAGGATTTTCATCTTTATCTCCTCCAGTTACATCTCCTTGGGGATAATCATTACCAACTGGATCACTTAGTTCTAATGCTTTAAAAGATACTGTAGTATTATGTTTATCTTGGACAGGAAATATATCTACATTGTCCAAAGCTTCAACCATCTGAGCAGAGTCCACTTCTGAGAATAAAATAGACTCATCACTGAAACAAGTCAACTGCTGTTGATTATCTTGATTTTCATCCATATCTGATTTAATTGGGCCTTCTGGCTGTAGACACAGAGAATCACTGGAATGGCTTGACATTACTTCAGAAGGAGGGGGCTCTTCTGCTCCTCCACCAGGTGGCTGTTCTTTTACTAGGTAGTCTTCACTGAAACTATCAAAGAGTAAACTATTACTCAAATTCCAACTTGTGTCAGGAACTGGCAGGCATTCTACTTTTGTGTCTGTGGGAGTTCTCTTTTGAGGGCCCAGAGATATAACTGGTTTCATAGCTTCTTGTGTTTGATAACCTTTAAGAAAACTATTTAATTGGGAGTCGGTAACAGAAAACTCATTCCCTTTAAAGCAAGGGCCATTTTCCCTCAATAATATTGGAGAATGGAAAAGCGGGCTTTCCGGAGTCACGAGATCAACGGCATGTGAACCAGGTCTTCGTTTCATAGTACCTACAGTCTTTGGTTCCAAACGATCTATATTTATCGCTCCTGGAGAATGTTGTTCACTGGGAAAGGTCATGTGAATCTCATTCTGAAAAGAGCCCGAGTCCTGTTTGTCTAGACTCTTCTGCACCATCTCTGCTGCCAGGTTGGTGTCCTTTGTTCCTTGTTTAGCATTTTCAGCTGCCATCTGTTGTATAACTACCTCGGACTGAGTATCCAGGTAGAAACTATCTTCAAAATCACAAGGAACCAACCCTAAATCAGAAACACCATTATTTTTAGATTTGTCTGCTGCATAAGCATCTGTTTTTTCTTGTATTCTAGAAGCATTTAGAACATCCTCCCCCTGGCCTCCAGATTCACCCAGTGCTCCAGCTGGTAGAGGTACTCCACTGGGTATCTCAGTGCTGCTTATATTATCTCCAGATACCTGAAGATTATTTGATTTCTTTTCCTCAGCATTAAACTTTATACTTTTACATTTGATAATAGCATTTGAGTCTGTATTCATATAACAACTGACTGTACCACAAGGCATTTGTTTCTCTATTATTTGTTTCTGTTTGGTATGGTTAGTTGTCTGTTTATCAGACTGCCTCTCTGGGCACTGGTTAACTGGATGGGTGTCATGGTGTTTAGCATAAACATTCTGGTTCTTTGAACCACATTGTACCAGCACTTGGTCTATTTTTTCTGACTCAGTAACAGCTAATCCTCTCCCATTTTCACTAACCACACTGGTGGCTTCACAAGTCCTGTTTTTACTCTGGGATCCTGAGATAATGTGTTCTACAAGAATACCATTAGTTATGGTCTTGTTCCTTGAACAACTTTGTTCTGTTTGTGATGGGAATGATGCTTTGTTATGCTTTCCTTCGGCACGAAAGGATGTAGTTTTAGCCAATGGTTCTGGATTTCTAGATTCCACATTCTTATCATCTGAGGTAAATGAATCTTCACAAACATGATCAGACTTAGTCTGTTTCTGTAAATCAGTTTTACACATCTCAGCGTCTTTCACAGGGCTACTGTCTCTGGATTGTTTTAGGTGCTTTCTATATTTCTGAGACCGAAAGCTTGTCCTCACCTTTTCTGAACTGAAATTCACAGCTTCTTTTTTTGTTTTCTCAGATAAGATAGTCTGAAAAACTTTCTTAGTTCTTGTTTTTCCTTCATTCAAAGAGGTTTCTAGCTTCCCTTTACTTATATTCAAATAAGCCCATTTTCTTGCTCTGGAAACTGAATGTTTCTGACATTCTTGATTCCCATCCCGACACTGATAATAAAAGGAATTTGTATCCTCTCTGCTTTTACCTAAATCTTGCATTTTAGTTGGTGAATCCTTAACAGAAGAATCACTCGATACTGTGTTACTTTTTTTCTTTGATGTTAATCTTTCACGAGAACTCTTAGTTTGATGTATAAATTTATGCTCCTTTACTTCTGATTCACTGCTGGTCGATGAGTATGTATCAGAATCCAAATGGGGATGTGGATTCCACTGCACTCCCATTTCAACTAAGTCCTGCTTTAGAATCATTTTGGCTTCTTCCACTATAAGGGCTGCTGCTTCCCTTTCTGTTAAACCTCTTCTGCCAGTCACCCAAATAGTTCGCATATTCCGACGTTCTTCAACGGCTTCTTCTTCCTCATCCACTGCCTTTCGGGCACTATGAAGAAGACAGCAAAAGAAAAAAATTAATGCATTGATTCACCCATACAACAAATATTTGTTAAGCATCAGCTGTCCTAGGAATGGAAGGAATAGCACTAAACAAGAGGGAAATTTATCTGATCTCACAGACCTTACGTTCTAGTTGGGGAAATCAGAAAACAAACAAATAGTAAAATACAGTCTATGCCAACTGATGATAAGAGTTGTGTACAAAAATGAAACATCAGAAAGGAATGAGAGATGAAATTTTTAAATAGCATAATAAGGAAGGCTTCACTAAGACAGATTTTTTTAAAGGAAAACCTAAAAAAAAAAAGTGAGCATTTTAAAACTTTCATTGTACCAGCAAAATAGAAGCAGTAATAAAAAAAAAAACTCCTGGCACACAACAGCCCTGAACCAGATGGCTTCACTGGCAAATTTTACCAAACATTTGAAGAACTAACACCTATCCTTCTTAAACTATTCCAAAAATTTCAAGAAGAGGGAAGACTCCCAAACTCTTTTTATGAGGCCAGTATTATCCTAATTCCAAAACCAGGTAAAACACAACAAAGAAAGAAAATTACACACCATATCTCTAATGAACATAGATGTTAAAATCCTCAACAAAATATTTGCAATCTGGATCCAGCAACACAATAAGCAGATCATACACCATGATCAAGTGGGATTTATACTACAGATGCAAGGGTGGTATAACATTTGCAAATCAGTAAATGGAACACATCACATAAAAAATGAAAGACAAAAATCATACAATCATATCAATAGATGCTGAAAAAGCATTTGACAAAATGCAGTACCTATTTATGATAAAAACGCTCAGAAAAGTGGGAATAGAGGGAGCATATCTCAACATAATAAAGGCCATATACAAGAAATCTACTGCCAACATCATAGCCAATGGGAAAAAACTAAAAGCATTACCCTTAAGATCAGGAACAAGAAAAGGTACTTGTTTTCACTACTTTAAATCAACATAGTACTGGAAGTTCTAGCCACAGCAATTAGACAAGAAAAAGAAATAAAAGATGACCAAATGGCAAAGGAGGAAGTAAAACTACCATTATACACAGACAATGTGATAGTGTACATAGAAAACCCTACAGTCTCCACCAAAAAACTACTCAACCTAATAAGTGAATTTGGCAAAGTAGCAGGATACAAAGTCAATATTCAGAAATGAATGGCATTCTTATACACCTACAATGAAGTATCAGAAAGAGAAACTAAGAAAGAAATACCATTTACTATAGCAACAAGAAAAATAAAATACCTAGGAATAAATTTAACCAAGGAGGTAAAAGACCTATACTCAGAAAACTATAGAACACTAAAGAAAAAAATTGAGAAAGGTACAAATGAGTGGAAGCATATACCATGTTCATGGATTGGACGAATTAACATTATTAAAATGTCTATACTACCCAAAGTGATCTATAGATTCAGTACAATTCCTATTAAAATACTAATGGCATATTTCAAAAATCTAGAACAAATATTCCAAAAATTTATATGGAACCAAGAAAGACCCCAAATAGCTTCAGCAATCCTGAGAAAAAGAACAAAGGTAGGATCACAATACCTGATATTAAACTATACAAGAATATGGTAATCAAGACAGTCTGGTACTGGCATAAGAACAGACATATAGATCAATAGAAGAGAATAGAGAGCCCAGAAATAAGTCCATGTTTCTATGGTCAATTAATATTTGACAAATGGGGCACAAGCATACAATAGAGCAAGGGTGTCAAACTCATTTTCACTGGGGGCCATGTCAGCTGCACAGTCGCCTTCAGATGGCCGAATGTAATTTTAGGGCTGTATAAATGTAACTACTCCTGAACTAGATGCAAGGAGCTCAGTGCTGCCACCAAGTAGAAACAAGGTGTTGAGCTAGATAAAACAAGGTGGAGGGCCAGATTCATCCCATGGGCCTTGTGTTTGCCACCTGTGCAATAGAGTAAAAACAGTCTCTTCAGTAAATGGTGTTGGGAGAACTGGACTGGTACATAAAAAAAAGAAACTAGAACCCAACATACACCATATACCAGAATAAACTCAAAATGGATAAAGGACTTAAATATAAGTCATGATACCATAAGGCCTAGTGGAAAACATAGGCAGCAATATTTCAGACATCCCACATAGCAATATTTTGCTACAATATCTCCTAAGGCAAGGGGAATAAAGGGAAAAAATAAACAAATGGGACTATACCAAATTAACAGGCTTCTGTACAGCTAAAGACATCATCATCAAAATGAAAAGGGAACTGACTATATGGGAGAACATATTTGTCAATGATACATCGGACAAGGGTTTAATCTCAAAAATATATAAAACAACTCATATGATTCAACATCAGGAAGACAAACAACCTAATTAAAAACTGGGCAAATGAACTGAACAGACACTTCTCCAGGGAGGACATACAGATGGCCCAGAGACATATGAAAAGATGCCAAACATCATTGGCCATCAAAGTAATGCAAATTAAAACCACAATGAGCTATTCCCTCACACCTGTCAGAAAGGCTATCATTAATAAATCAACAAACAACAAGTGCTGGTGAGGTTGTGGAGGAAAGGGAACTCTAGAACACTGCTGGTGGGAATAGAGACTGGTGGAGCCACTGTGGAAAACAGTATGGAATTTCCTCAAAGTTAAAAATGAAACTGCCTTTGACCCAGCAATTCCACTGCTGGGAATATACCCTAAGAACTTTGAATCACCAGTTCAAAAGAAACTAAGCACCCTTATGTTCAAAGCAGTGTTATTTACAATAGCTAAGTACTGGAAACAGCCTAAGTG
>PVKM010013742.1:0-29887 GCA_004027735.1 Carollia perspicillata | reverse complement strand
TCAGCTATGAATCTCCTCAGAATGAATCAGCTCCTGTGTCACTTATGGGGTAACTTCTCTAGAAACTCGAATTTCAGGGAGGAATTGTTTGATGGCCTGGTTTAGGTCAGATGCTCACCTGTTCAAAGATGGCAAGACACCTAGACTGACCATCCTACCAAGACTACTTACAACAGGGAAAGATGTAGCTCCTCAAATGACAACTGAGATGCTGTTACTAACATAAGGGTGGTATACACTGGTGAATGTTCCTGACTTACACAAGTCTGTCAGATGACATAAACAAATCCATCCCGAGAAACCAAGAGTTTCAGGATGAATCTGAGAAATACTGTAGCAGCCAGGGCTCAGTAAATGTAGACAAAATGCACTGTAGTTTTGTATATGTAGGCATGCTAAATAAGTGGGAATGTATTAATAAGAGAGGTTTTTACCTTAAATAAACTAAAAAATTAGGAAATGTAGATACTTAATGATGTCACTATCAACAAAATAGAAAACCCACTGAATGGTTGAACATATTCACCAATACATCTGATAAGGCCAAAATTTATAAAGAACTTATAAAACTCAGCACCAAAAGAAACAAACAATCCAATTTAAAAATGGGCAAAGGTCCTGAAGAGATACTTCTCCAAAAGGGACATAGGAATGGCAAATAGACATATGAAAAGATGCTCAATGTCAATAATCATCAGAGAAATGCAAATTAAAACCACAATGAGATATGATCTCATACCTGTCAGAATGTCTATCATCAATAAACCAACAAACAACAAGTGCTGGCAGGGATGTTGGTGGGAATGCAGATTGGTGGAAAGCAGTATGGACATAACTCAAAAAATTAAAAATGGATCTGCCTTATGACCCAGCAATTCCACTTCTGGGCATTTATCTGAAAAAACCTGAAACACTAACTCTAAAGTGTATATGCACTCCTATGTTCACTGCAGTTTTATTTACAATCATCAAAATATGAAAATATACCAAGTGCCCATTGATAGAGGAGTGGATAAAACAACTATAGGACATTTACACAATGGAATACTACTTAGTCATAACAAAGGAGAAATTTTTGCCTTTCAAACTAGCATGGATGGGCCTGGAGAATATCATGCTAAGTGAAATAAACCAGTCAGAGAAAGACAAATACCATACCATCTCACTCATACGTGGAATCCAGTGAGCAAACTGACCTAACAAGCAAAACAGAGACAGGCTCAGAGACACAGGCTGATGGCTCTGGGGAGGGGGACAAGTAGGGAGGGATGGAGCAAAAAGGAAAAAGGACTCATTGACATGGACAACATTTAAATTGAAAACATTTAAAAGTCTATGAAAATAAAATGAGGACAGATTCCTTGAATTATTGAGATCATTATTCATTTTTTTCTTTTTGAGAATGGACATTTGATTTTAAAATATGCTATTTTTATTATAGCAATGTAGTATTTACAACCCTTATGATTCTGGATCTATGAAGTGGCTAATATGTGATCACCTACATCTTATTTCTCTAAATGGAACCTTAATTGTACATGCTTTGTCCTTTTTCTATTGAATTTATTTACATACCTTTGTGTAAGGGTTGCCAGGTAAAATACATAATGCCCAGTTAAATCTATATTTCATATAAATAACAAATAATTTTTTAGTATAAGCAGTTCCAAATATTGCATATAATATACTTACTACTCCTCGTTTGTCTGAATTTCGCATTTCACTGGTGTCTTGCTTTCCCCCCTTAAATCTGGCAACCCCATTTTTCAGTGTACAGCACACGTTATGTCATATCTGGCACTCATTTCCCCTACCACTTGTGTCTCAGTCAGTTCAAGCTGCTGTAACCAAGTAACATAGACTGGGTGGTTTATAAGCGACAGAAATTCATTTCTCTCACTGTGGAAACTGAAGTTGAAGATGGATTAGCTCCCTGGGGTCCATTTTATAAGGGCACTAGTCTCATTTGTAAGGGTTCTACTCTCATGAGCTAATTACCTCCTAAAGGCCCCACCTCCTAATACCATCACGTGGATGGCTAGGATTTTAACTTTGAACTTGAGGCAGAGGACACAAACATTGAGTCCGTGGCAGCTGGTGACCACATTGCTTTTCCTTTAGAAACTATCTACCTACAGCATACACAATGTGGGTGGAACTGACCCAGCTCTCCCAGGTGCATGATTCAAACTTTACTAATCAGAACTCTGCAAATTCCATGCCATGGTGACTAGTTAAGTAATAAATGCTGGTTAGAGCAGTGAGAGCCAGACCTAAAATGTTGGCTGTAGTTGTGGGAAAAGAGAGGTTGGTTTGCTTTTTGCTTAAATTATTGAAAAGCTGATAGATAATAAGTTCTGGAGCTGCCAGGGGCCAGTTACATGGAAAGAGCCTACCCAAAAATCATAGCTACGTATAAAAGGTGAAAGGTGAAGAACAAAAGGCTGAGACCTACTGACATTATTGACCCTGAATCCAGCTGAGCCTTAAAAGGTCTGTCTTGGACTTTCAGTTATGAGAACGAAAAGACCCAATTAATTATTACTATTACTTGCATAAGTATGTGACATTTGATATCTATCACATTCAGTTGAGTTCCTTTTAGCAAAGATATTTAAAGGCAACAAAAGGCATATACAATAAAGTTATTACATAAAAAATCTAAACCAAATATAGGGGAGCAATATAAGCCAATCCTAAAGGTTAACATAGTACAATGTTTTTCAGTCTATGATGTATGTACATGACTAGTAGTATGTGAGATTGTTTAATATTTACTTTAGTGTGAATTAAAAATATAGCTAGCACTCAAAACCAACTTTAAAAAAAATAAATTTGTTAGGCACTGGCCAAGTAGCTCAGTTGGTTCTAGCATCATCCATACACCAAAAGGTTGTGGGTTTGATTCCTTGTCAGGCCACAGGTATAGGTTGTGGGTTGAATCCCTGGTTGCAGTGCATAAGGGAGGCAACTGAACGTTTCTCTCTTTCTCTCTCTCTCTAAAATCAATGAACATATCCTCAGATAAGGATTAAATAATGAATGAATGAATGAATGAATGAATAAATAAATAAATAAATTTGTTGAGGTAAAAATAATGATTTGTTTAAAATTAGAATATAAATTATTCTTCTGGAAGTATGAGGAAATGACAAACATCATGAAGTTATAATGCAAATGTCTGAAATTTTGAAAGCATTGACAATAATCGACGTGATTGATCATTACATTTTGCTCTGAGAGTACTGGCAGCCTGAGGTGGAGCAGGTGAACCAGGAGGAGGTATGGGAAGAGGAATACCTTTTTATTTTATTTTTTATTGGTGTTCAATTACAGTTGTCACCATTTTCGCCCCATTACTCTCCTCCACCCTACCCACCCCCATCTTCCACATTCAATCCCCCTGTCTTTGTCCATGGGTCCTTTATACATGTTCCTTGATGACCCTTCCCCTTTTTACCCCATTAACCCCCTCCTCCTGCCCTTCTGGTTACTGTCAGTTTGTTCTTTATTTCCATGCTTTATTTCCATGGCTCTATTTTGCTTGCTTATTTGTTTTGTTGATTAGGTTCCACTTATAGGTGAGATCATATGGTATTTGTCTTTCACTGCCTGGCTTACTTCACTTAGCATAATGCTCTCCAGTTCCATTCACGCTGTCGCAAAGGGTAATATTCATAGCAACACAATTTACAATAGCCAAATGCTGGAAACAGCCTAAGTGCCCGTCAGTAAAATGAGTGGATAAAAAACTGTGGTGCATTTACACAATGGAATACTATGCAGCAGAAAGAAAGCGAAACATATTATTTTGCAACTATCATGAGAAAAGAGAAATCATGTCATCATGTCAACATGTCTGGAGAGACTATTCTCTGCAACTAGATTCCAAAAGAAATTTCTCATCTAGCACTTTTTATAGAGAAACTATTAACTTATATTATTTAATAAAAATATCCTGAACAATAGTTTTATAATCAATATGAAAGTGAACTTGTAATATATGTTCATACTCTTCTATTAAAGTTAAGAATTTTTAAACTATAACAATGCTTTTGATTCTACCAGAGGCTTACATTAATAAGTACCACCATGTAGCCTTCCAGGAATCTAATTTAATGAAAAAATAAAAGGCAAGTTAGTTAGGGGTTCAATGGAGAACACTTCCATTGAAAACTTTTCTAAATCTCACGTCTCTTACTGGGTTTTAAGAGTAGCTGAATAGCAAAAATTATGGTTTATGCTGTCAGAGGTGGTTTTTCAGTACTGGTGTTCTATATTTCTAATTGAGGGCAGACTCACATGCTTTGAAAAATCAAGGGAACCAAAGGCAATTATTATTGATGACAAAAAAGGATTTTTGTTATTCAATGAGTCCTATAGCTACTACAATTAGGAACCTTTTTATGATAAGTAAGATATGAACATAATGTCCTCCAAAACAGAATATAACTTATTAAAAACCCACATTTAGTAGGCTTTTTCAATTAGGAACCACAGGAATAAAAGTTGGAGAGTGAAAAATAAGAATCTATTTGTTGAAGAAAGAATAAGTAATATAATGGAACAACAGCAAGAAGCAAATGAGAGAAACACCAGGAGCTGGCCATGGAAAGCATATCTTTGGAAGGAAATTCAAATGGCTTAAGGAAGGGTGAAATGATATTAAAAAAAAAAAACCTGACTTAACAGGATAGAGTCATAACCATACCCAGAAAATAAACCTCCTTGGGACAATGTTTTGCTATACTAAGGAAGCAGGAAGAGTATGTTGCTTGCTATTTTTAGGTATGAAATATTTTCAGTCACAGTCTTGGTTTAACTGAATATGAAAACTAAGATAAAAACTTGCACTGTTTTGGTATTGAATGAGTTGAAGAAATGCTGACCAGAGCAAGATGAACTGCAAAAGCAGTTGTAGCTTTAAGCCTTAGTTTCTGATCGTTTAAACATTTAAAAGTTATCTTTTCTTTTACTTATATAAATATTTCCCATCTAATGGATTAATTTTGAAAACAAACCATTTATTAGCAGATATCACTTCTGAAAAAATTATGAAAAGAAAAGAAGTGAAGAGCAAAATATTAGAGTAAAAGACCAGAAGTCCCTTTCTCACCACATTTCCCATAGAATGAGCAGATACCCAGTACCCTTGACATGCAAAAATCCCTAACGTATTGTGTCCCTGACCATTGTATCCTGCCACTTTCTCACTTTACCTATACTGACATGGTCCCTCTTCCCCACCCTTCCCAAATTTCTTAGACAACAAGATTGTTCTCTATAGGCAATATCACCTCTTGGTTATCATCTTTCTTCACCCCGGAGTGACAATTCATCTTTTTTATTTATCATTTGTAGCTTTGCTAAGTCTAAAGAAGTAAAATGCAAGAAATTCCAGAAAAATAAACATTATTCTTTCTTCAGAAATTAACAAGTTTTTTAATTAAGTTGTATTTTGAAGGATGAATAAAATGTTAAAATATTTTGCTTCTAAGTATTTAATATTGCATTCTGCAGTAGAACAGGTTGGGGAAAAGCAGGTTTACAGCTGTTCATGTGGCCTGATTTGGGGCACAGGCAGAAGAGATGAAAAAGAGGTGATGGATGGAGAATTAATAGGAGGTAAAACTGACCAGATACAGTGACTGGATATGAGAGGACAAGGTAGCGTGAGTGACAGAACAGGACAGTTTTGGGGTTTCTGATCAAAAAAGAGTAGATGGAAGTGTTACCCACTAAGATAGAGAGCATCTGAAGAGGGAAGATGTGGAAGGCATGCAGATCATGAGTTCAGATTTAGGCAGGATGACTTGGAAGAGCTTACCAGGTGGAGCCATATAGCTCTAGGCCTCAGGAGAGAGGCCTGGAGAGATTTGTGAATCACAAAGGTGAAGGTAAAAGCCATGGCCTGCAAGTGTCATTATTAAGGGCATAGGCTCTCTGTCAAAGACCCAGGTTGAATTTGGTTCTCTCACTGACCTCTGTGCAAGTTGTGTAAATTTGAAAAGTGATGTTAATGATACCTCCCATAAGGCGAGAAAGAATTGAATTAAATGAGACTGTATCTAAGGCACATGACAAGGTGTCTGGCACATGTGCTCAGTAAATGCTAGCTTATATATTCTTATGAATAAGATTAACAAATTAAAATTAATCTATTCACTAAATCTTGTTAGGATTACTACTATATTCAACACCAAAGAAAAGGGGAAAAATGATAAAACTCTGGGTGGATCCATATTTAAGATGCAGAACCCATAGAGAAAATGGAGTGAGTGAATGATCACATGAGTAGGAGAGACAGAGAGACAGCATCTTAATTCATGGCAGATAGACTTCAAAGAGGAGAAAAGGTCAAATTCTACCAATATGCAATAACAAATCAATGTTTTAGGGGACTTAGTAATTACTAAGTCACTGGTGAACTTAGTCATTAAAATGTTGCTTGATGAGTGAAAGAGAGAAAAAATGGGAACAATGAATGTGCACTACTCCTTTTAGAAGCCTGGCTGTGAAGAGGACGGATACAGATTAGTAACTAAACAATCAAGGTAGTTTTCATTTGAGAGATATTTGAGCATATGTATACATTGATCAGAAGGAGACAATGGAGAAAAATATTTATAATATAGGAAAGGTTGTTGGGGACTGCTTTGTGTGGTTTCGGAGACCGCAGCCCCACGTGAGCAGGCCTGGAAAGAGGCCTGTGAATCTGGACGAGAAAGCCAGAAAGCAGGCGGCAGGCACAACACGATACTAACGCCAAGGATTCCCATGAGAAATCAGGCCTGATAAATGCATCGTATCCTTTGAAACTTGCTTTGTTTTGCTGTAGCCCTGTTGATAGAAACCAGATGTTTAAGTTCAAAGCATAAGGCGTGGACTCCTTATCTCAGGAAATACACCTTAACAACCATCTGGCACCAGCATGTCCAGCAGACCCTGACCTGAGACAGATTTCTGTGTTTCTTCAATTGTCACCTATAGATAATATCAGTTTTCTATAACTATAGCCTTGGGACATTGATTGACGAGCTATGCACGTATGCTGTATACCCCTGCACCTTCCAATCCCAATATAAGCCATTTTGGAGAATCGCTCGGGGCATTCTCCACTACGGGGAATTGCCACCCCCTTTCCCACCTGAACAACAGATTGTGTCCATGACAACTTATTCTCATCTGCCATGGCCAGGAAGATTCCGAGGGATGGGGCATTCCACAAAAGGTAGATCACTGGTGAAGCAAGATTGTAGAGACACATAGAGCATCGCAAACTGGAAGGCTTCAGGAAGGGCAGAGGGCTGCACCTCAGCAAGCACGGAGATGCGATGCCTAACGGGTGCCCGAGTGCTCCTTACTGTCGCCCGAAGAATGGAAATCCAGCTGTCTATTTCGTCAAAGAACGAAAAGTAACATCTTAAGTTCAGCGATTCTTTTAAGAAATTTACAATAAAATAACCAGCGAATTTCTTTATTATAAGTGACTTTAGTGGCCATCCCCTACCTCATGACAAAGTATTCAAAATACTATAATCCATAAATCATTAATTCAGCAATTCTGGATAAAATTATGAGCTTCACTTATAGCTGGCTCAGTTCTAGAACTATCTAAGATAGTTTTTCTTTGGTTTTTGAATTATCACAGAATGTTCTTGAATACCAGGCTATGCTTTGAGACAAATTTATAGACTAGGATTTGTCATTCTCCCTTGTTAATTTATCCAATGTTATCTAACAGTTTTTGAATTTCTCATACTTCATTGGAGGGGGGAAAATGCAACCACCTAGAGGAATGGTCAGCAAATTTTTTCTCTCAAGAGCCAGATAGTAAATATTTGAGGTTTTGTGGGCCACATGGTTTCTTTTGCAATGACCAGCTCTGCCATTGTAGCATGAATGCAGTCAGAGATCACATTAAAAAGAATGAACATGGCTGTGTTCCAGTAAAACTTTATTTACCAAGATGGGTAACAGGCCAGGTTGAGCCCTAACCATGTTTGCTGACCTCTGTCTGCCCTAAAGCATTCTTTAATCTCAGTAGATGCTAAGACTTTTATTTTATTTTTCAATATTATATTATTGAATTACAGTACTATATTGGTTTTAGGTACACAACACAACGATTTAGTATTTACACAACTTATGAAGTGATGATCCTAATAAGTTTAGTACCCATCTGACACCATACGTAGTTATTACAATGTTGTTGACTGCATTCCCTCTTCTGTACTTCCCATCCCCAGGACTGTTTTTGTGACTGGTAATTTGTATTTCTCAATCCCTTTACCTTTTTCACCCACGACCCCAACTTCGTCCCATCTGGCAACCATCAATTTGTTCTTCGGATCTATTAGCTTGTTTCTGTTTTGTTTGTTCATTTGCTTTTGTTTTTAGATTCCACATGTAAGTGAAATCATAAGGTATTTGTCTCTCTCTGTCTGACTGATTTCACTCAGCACATGTCCATCTCTAGGTCTATCCATGTTGTTGCGATGGCAAGAACTCATTCTTTTTACGGCTGAGTAGTATACCATTGTATACGTGTATATTTGTATACCACATCTTCTTTATCCGCTCGTCTAAACAGATTCTAGATGTGAATAACCAGAGGCAACGTAATGCTGTTTCACTGTGACTGCAATCTTGAATATGAATAGCAGTTTCACTGTATCATGCCTCATCACAACCAGATAGCCGATTCCAAATAATTCAATTTCCCTGAAGATCTGTTGCCTGCGATCACCTCCGTGGTACAAATTTCAGACTCACCTAATGTTTCTAATTTCAAGCAACAGAAACTGACCATGGACAACTCAAACAAGAGGGAATTTACTGGGAGGATATTGTGAGACTCACGGACTAGCTCATTTCTCAAGCACAGGTCAGCTCTCTTAGACTACCTTCCCACTCCACTTAATATATTATGCTAGTTCATGGCCTAAAATAACATCACGCTGAAATGATCTGAGGTTAGGGAGTTGCAAGGATTCCAGGTGCCTTGGTCACCTGGAATAAATGAATACTTGGGGAGATCAATACCATCAAATATAGGAGGCTGATACTTCAGGGATGCTTCTGGAGAACATGTAAAAATACCTCCTTCAAAATGAAGGACATGTTGCTATTCCTTTTATGTCTTTCTAGTAACAGTAAGGCTTGGTGGACCTTTCTGAATTCTTACAGCTGTAAATATGAGTGCCTTGTTTCAATCTATCTAATTATTTCAAAACTGTGTTGGAACAGAGCCGAGAGTAAGTACGTACGGCTGAGGTGAAGCGGACTGTCAGTGGTTCCCCATGACCTAGTACATCCAGTGGCACTTGGAAAGCCTGAGGAAGACTGCAGTGCTGTGTGGATCTGCATTAAAACAGGAAATTGTGACAGGATGACACGTTCTCTTCGTGTGTGTCAGATCATTAACATGTGTTTGTATGAAGACACCATCACTACGAAAGAAGTGAGTCAACATGCCAAGTCATTTTTGGTGCTCATTAGTTTTCCTCTTTCGTTGATTCAAAGTTCCAGTCTAACTGAACATGCTTTCAACATACAATAACTTCAGCATGAAGAGTATCCAGGAGAAAAGTCCTGAGAGCCCATTGCTTACTTCTTCATAACTATCTGTAAGGAGGAGACATAGAAATATGAGGAAGCGAATATTTAACTTAATTTTTAAACCACTAATTGAAATCAGTTTAAATGTTCATCAGTGACCTTTCTGGTGCAGGTAATAGGAATTCCCTGGAATAAGCCCAAAGAGAGGATTTTATATAGAATTATGGAGTATTTCTCAGAATCTGAGAACAGGAAGTGAAACTAGCCTCCCAAAAGATGGAAACTGGGAGTGGGAGAGCTAGCAGCGTGTAGGCTACTCTTTCTGTGCCTCTTTCTCTGGGGGTCACATGGTCTCCCATCTACGCCTTTCTGTAAGTCTGCTTCATTCTGATTTCTCTCTGTGAATTGTCTTGGCCTTTATTCATGCACACAGCAGAAAATGGTCCCCCCATATTTCTTGTATTTATATCTCTTTAGTTCATGCAATTAGCATACACTAACATCTAGAACATATGATTCTCCGATCTCAGGAGACAAATTCGACTGGCCCAGAAGACACTAGCTGTTCTCTCTGGTCCAATATTCTATGGCCAGAGGGCAAGGTCACAAAATATTCAATAAAGGAGGCTGCCACTACCCAGGGTCATGGACATCAGCTTTTGAAGAATAGGTATTTATTACAGGGAAATATAGAAGAGTGAAGGTGACATGTGGAATCCAGTTACAGGTAAATGATTTGAAGACTAGTAATGAGCAGAAACTCTGAATAGAACAAGTACAGTAAAAAGAAAATGAATCTGGAAATATACTTATGCTGCTATCTCTGGAGGAGATAGACGTGGACTGGCGACTTAGATGGCCAAATACAACCTTTTAAGGTTATTTTAGCAAATATTGTACCTATCCTTGAGAATTTGTTAACAAATCAAATTTTCAGCCTTCCATCCTCTGCTCTATCATGTATTTTAGGGCGTGAGGGTGGTCCTTACAACGTAAAACTTTCAGCTTTCCAAATCAGCTGACTTCCAGTTGGGCGCAGTTGATGAGAGGAACTGGTAGGGCTGGAGGACGAAAGAGAGAAGCCAGGAAGTTTTCTTCTCTTCCCTGAGAGGGCCCCTCTGATGGTAGGTTTCTCCCTCCACAGTTCCAGCTTCCACCGAGGAGGCCAGCTGTGGTTCTAGCTACTGCTAGGGGACTCTGGCTCCACCTTTGTCCCTTGTGCCTCCAGCCTCCAAGCTGACGTGCAGGGGTATCCGCACGAGGCCCTGGATGGCTATGAACACAGCCCAACACAAAATTGTAAATATACTTAACACATTATGAGATTTTTTTGTGACAATGTCTCCCAATCTATTTAACATGTAGCCCAAGACAACTCTTCTTCCAGCGTGGCCCAGAGACACCAAAAGGTTGGACACCCCTGCTAGTGAATTTCTACTGTCGCCAGTCTGTTTCCACAGACCTCCAGTTTTTTCAGCATTCCTATCACCTGTTAGAACAATTTCCCGGATTAAATTCATTCTCTTAAAATATTAAAGTAATGTATGTTTTCCTGATTGGGCCATGACAGATGCAAGTACCTCTGAAGTTTTTTTTGATTGCCAACATTTCTCTGAGGTCTCAGGGTACTACAGAGTCAGAGCTGAAGGCAAGAATCTAAAACTAAACTAAAAAAGCCTCTAGATGCTTTGGGGACTAAGAAATCACAGGGTTTTGTTATTGTTGTTGTTTGTTTGTTTTTCCACTCGCCCCAGTCATAAGTAAAATCGAGATTAAGCGATGGCTAAGTAAACAAAAACAATTATTGGACTTTGATGACAGGACAGTTTCTATCCGAGTATTATTTTTCCTTAAACTTTCCTCAGTATTGCCTTCCTCCCCCTGCTGAGCAGTAATTATTGAGGCCTTTCACTTGCAGTTTATGCTTCAGAGTTGCCACTAGTCCATTCAGCGCTTTTGTAGGAATTAGCCAAAGGTCTCTTCTCTGAGCGCTAGGGACCATGCTCAATTTGGCAGACAAAGTGTGGACTGGATTTCGCTCATACAAATCTAGACATTATCATTTGGCAAACTGTGAGTGAAACAGAAAAATCATGGACTTAGAAACCTTCCAGTAAAATGAACTCCAACCCCTGGGGCAGGCCATGCACCCAGCTCCCTGGTGCTGGGCGTGTTGCTGCTAATGGCTCACAGCTGCTCCCTTCTCCAGAAATTTGGCACTGCCTGGTCCATTGGGAGCCACCACCCAAACCAATGGCTGTGTAATAAATGACCTAAACTAGCTAATCTCCTCGCCACAAGGTGACATTTCTATGGAATTACTTATGCCTCAGAGTCTCATTTTCTGGGGATCCAGTGAAAGCTAGCCTTTCCCTGAGGCATCTGAGACTCATTTGCAGGACTGTTTCCTCTTCCCCATGTAGTTTCCTTCATTCCCTTGTAAGTGTTTCCTGAAGAGCGTGTCCTCAATAACTTATGTGTGCCTGAACCCCTGTCTCGGGTTCTGCTTCTAGGAAAACTGGCTTAATACAAACACTAATTGTAATTTTTTTTATCTCTAGAGAAGAGCAAATAGATTCTGGAGATACAATTAAACAAGAAGTTATATTTTATAATCTAGTATTAAGATTTAGGGCTTTAATCTTAAAATAACCGTAAAATTTGTAATTATTAATGAAATGGCAAATTTTGGAGGGAGTTAGAAACTGAAGAACTGAGAGAACAGAACAGGGAAATAAGTTTAAAACTTAAAGTTTTTAGGCTATGCATGTTTATATGTTTAAAGTACATGTAAATATGGCTGAGTAGTTCGATCAAATATTTGTGAAAATCTTTTTTTGTGGGAAATCCTTGAACTTTTGTTCCAGTTAGTACTAATAGCTACCATTTACTGAGCAAGTTTTTAGTGCCAGGCTTTGCAGTAGGTGCTGTCACATACATTATTTCAGGTTTACTCTCTCTAACAATCTCATCAGAGAGGGATTATCTCCATTTTGCGGAGGAAAAACTGAAGTACAGTGAAGTTAATTTGACCACTGTAGAGCTGGTCTTCAACATAGGTCTGTCTGACAATAGTGTCTGCACTATCGTCATTTAATTATCCTGCTTCTCAGTAAAATCTTAGACACAATTTATTCAACACCTTTTGCTATGTAACAAACCAGACATATCCATATGTTCTTTTTAAAATTATTTTATTGTTGTTCAATTACAGTTGCCTGCATTTATTGTTATACCTTTTTCCTTTTCCATTTTTACACATAGGTGAATGAGAATTTGAACTACATCATTGCTAAGTTCCCCTCCACCTCTGACACACTGACTCTAAGCAAAGATATTGAGCTAAATGAAGTTCAAACAAGGAACAAGGAATTTATTGTAATATGATCACTGACTGGCTAAATTGAGCGTTCAATGTTTTTTTTTAATTTTATTTATTTATCTTTAGAGGGGAAGGGAAGGAGAGAGGGAGAGAAATATCAATGTAGGGTTGCCCCTCATGTGTCCCCTGCTGGGAACTGGCCTACAACCCAGGCAGATGCCCTGACTGGGAATCGAACTGCGATCCTTTGTTTCGCAGGCCCATGCTCCATCCATTGAGCTACACCAGCCAGGGCCCAATGTTTTTTTATCTATTAAAAAAACTAATAATATTAACTACTAGCCACAGAGAACTGAGAGGCATGACTCATTTAACGAATATGAAGTATTATACAATCCAGTTTTGAATATTAGATCAATAATTCCATGAAACCATAGTAACCAATTACCCATTCCTGTCTGCTGTTCTGTAATTCATAATAGAATTTTTAGGCTCAGGGGCTTATAATTTTTACTGCTCTTTCTTCCAATATAGGTGGGCTTATAATAAGGTTTATACATTCATTTTTATACTACTAAAATGGTTTTTGTAATAATGAAAAAATAACATTATTTACATGCTATTTTGCATTGCCACTTTACTCATCACTTTTTACAAGGCTGGATGTCTTTAAATACAAAAAAAGCATGGGATTATATAATTTTGAGCTGAAAAGAACCTTAGCAATCATTAATTCATTCCTTTCATTTCACAAGTCAGTAAATGGAAGCATTCGGCAGTTGAGCAAGTTTACGAAGATGGCGTGGGTAGTTAATATCAAACCTCGGGTCAGGACAGCCGGTCCCTGTTTGCACTGGCAGCTGCTTTGCTAGGTGTGAACAAAGGACACTTTGTGCGTGCAGATTCTACCCTTTCCAGGCCTCAAACTGACAGGAATAAATCCCAGTGGTTTCTACAAGTTCCTACCCCTGAAAGGAATGGGATTTACTCACATGCAGTCTGTATAATGCTATATGTTTTATATCCTGGGGAAGGTAAATTTAATCCCCCGGGTGTCCTCTTGAAGGTCAGCCCATCATAATCACCAGGAATTTTTAAATATAGATCAATGGGTCCTACCCCGGCGTTCCTGATTAACTTTCTGATTTGAGAGTGGGGACTAAGAATTTGTAGTTCCAACAAGTTCCCAGGTGATGCTACAGCTACTAATCAGCTGAGAGAATCACATTTTCAGAAATACTGGTTTGTCTTCCTCAGTCCCTAGGGATGGTCGGTCTGTTTTTTTATTCTGGTTCTTGTTTTCACTCCAGTTTCCAATATCCTGGGGTATTGGACTTGCTTCCAGAGTTGCTTTCCCAGACAAAATCAAGCCTTGATTTACTGTTCTGGCAATTATATCAGGCTAAAAACTATTATTTGCAGAAATCCTTAACTATATACCCCATGTTTCTCCTCTAAGACTGGGTCCTTGGATACTTAAGCCTGCCCAAGGAAAAGAAATCACTACATGTTCTGGACTTGAATTAGTTTGCTGGGCCATCTAAGGTGGAGGCCATTCCAGTCTATTGTGTTAGCTGCAGCCCTTTTGTCTGCTCCCATTAGGCTGTATACAGATTTCTGCTTGTTGCATTGATATTTTCTATCCAGATGCTCTCAGAATCACCACATGCTTAATACTACGTGGAAGAGTTTAGACAGGACTATAAGTTATCTTGACTTGATTTCAGAGTATGTGTAATTATCCTAATACCTTATAAAAATAGGTATATTGTTTTTTGAACCAGAAATGATCATTTGACCTACAAATATGCACTTACTCTTGGAGAGGTTCAATATTAAGAATAAGAAGATCTAGAGATGAAAAAGACCTGATCTCAGCTCTCAAAGAACCTTCAGGTTAATGGGGGAGACAAACATTTAAAAAGTGATTATAATTTCCAACTCAGAAATCTGTATATCACTGACTTTGACAATGTGTTATAATGTATTAAAATGACATACTACAAATTTCTTTAATAGATCAGTTAAACAGCTATTCATAGATAAATTACATAAAGGTGTATGAATTTATAGTCCCAATCCTTTCAACTATGACTAGCTTTCCAAAGACAAGTAACCTAGTTGATGTGTAGGAAACCAAACAAAACACTACTAGTTCTTATTAACTTGAAAATATGGAGTAAAAGACTGCTGAATTCCTAGGGACAAAGTTTTACAATTCTTCCATGTATGTAATATGCACGTAATGCAGTACACAAAATACTATCACCATGATAAAACTGGAAGACAAATTTATATATATTTAATATATTATTGCTTTGTCTTTAAAAAGACTTCCTCCCAGTCATTTGATGGGAAGCAGAATTTGCCACCCTAAATATACATTTTGGGGGTATTATTTTAAGGTGGTTATTTAAAAAAAGTAAAAGACTCAGGCCCTGGCTGGTGTAGCTCAGTGGATTGAGCACAGGCCTGTGAAACAAAGGGTCACCAGTTCAATTCCCAGTCAGGGCACATGTCTGAGTTGCAGGCCAGGTCCCCAGTAGGGGACACATGAGAGAGAGGCAACCACACATTGATGTTTTTCTCTCACTCTTTCTCCTTCCCTTCCCCTCTCTCTAAAAATAAATAAAGAAAATATTTTTTAAAAAAGTAAAAGACTCAGAAAAAAAATCATTGACCCTGCCTAAATAGAATTCATATACAAAGGCCTGCTTAAAGAGAGGGAGCTGTCGCCTTAGCATCATAATACTAACTAAATGTGGCAGATGGGGAAAACCAATCGAAGTGTGTTTGTTACACTTCCCTTTATGTCCCATTGTTTCTGGGTGGTCCAGGAAAGTTTGTCAACCAAATGTTTGCTCCTTCATCTGCCTGTTAATTGCCGCTTTCCCTTTGAAGTCCCAGACCCTTGCTTCCCTCTCCTTGTTCAGAATGGCACATAAGCCTCAATGTATCCTCAGGTCTCACATTCTTACAGAACCCCTGTTACATATGTGCATCACAAATTTGGTCATTTTCTCCTGTAAACCTGTCTTATGTTAATTTGATTATTAGTCCAATCAGAAGAACTTAGAAAGATAGAAGGAAAGTATTTTTCTGCCCCACACATTCAGTTCTCTAAAGTCCTTACTATCCGTTGCCATCGTCTCCCCAAACTGAATTAACCAGCTGCTCGATGCCTATGAATAGCCTTCCTGTGTTAGGGAATTTCTGACCTTAAGCATCTGAAGATTCCTAAAGCTTAACCTGAAATCTTAGGCTCTCTTGCAGCTAGAATACAAGTATGTGACTTTCCTCTAAACAGAGAAACCCATGGGCAACTGTGATTTCAAAGCACATAAAGAAGCAGGTGACACAAATAAATCATTCTGGCAAAGGTGACAAGAGAAATACACAGCTTTTAGAAACCCAGAAGAAATTCTAGTTTCTAGTTCCCAACTTTTTGTTTTTAGATTTTACTTATTTATTTTTACAGAGGGGGAGGGAGGGAGAAAGAAAGGAAGAGAAACACCTGTGTGAGGTTGCCTCTCATGAGCCCCCTACTGGGGACCTGGCCCACAACCCAGACATGTGCCCTGACTTGGAATCAAATCAGTGACCCTTTGGTTTGCAGGCCAGCACTCAATCCACTGAGTCACACCAGCCAAAGCAGTTACCAACTTAAGTGAATTTATGGTGTTTGTGTCTAGAGATGAGAGTTCACTGGAGCAGTTCCAGAGTGAAATTCAGGGGTGTTTTTCTAGCTGCATAGAGAGTGAACCAGAAAGCATAACATTTGACCTATGAGCATTTCAGAGAGAGAGGAGACAAACTGAATAAAGAAAATAATGAGAAAATAACACAAGAAAACATGTCAATACTAAAATAAATGAGTTTTAGGGCCTTTGGAGTACCCAGCAACATGAATGTAAAAAGATCCTAATATAGTACATCATCAAATTTCATAATTCCACAAGAAAACAAAAGACTCTAAAAACTTCTAGAGAATAAGAAGTCATACACAGAGAATCAGAACCAAAATAAAATCATCATATGTAAACCACAGTTCAAAATTAGAAATCAATGGAATAAGGCCTTCAAATTCTGAAGGACACTGATTTTCAATCTGAAATTCTAAACCCTGTTGAACTCTCAGTCAATGATGAGATTAGAGCCCTGGCCAGGTGGCTCAGTTGGTTGAGCATCAGCCTGTGCACAAAAAGGTTGCAGGTTCCATCCCCAGTCAGGACATATACCTGGGCTGTAGTTTCAATCCCCAGTTGTGGTGCATGCCACAGGCAACCAACCAGTCCATCTTTCTCTCTCACATTGATGCTTCTCATGGTCTCTCTCTTTCTGTCTCTCCCTCGTTCTATCTCTCTAAAATAAATCAATAAACATATCCTCAGGTGAGGATTAAAATATTTTTAAAAATTCTTTTTAAAAAGGAGATTAGAATAAGACATGATCTGATATATGAGGTCTCAAAAAATTTACTTTCTATACATTTTTCCCTAAGAAAAAATATATTACCAAAACAATATATGAGGTCTATCCAGAAAGCATCCAGCCATGCAATATGTGAAAGAGACATTTATTAAAGATACAAGAAACCTTGTACATAGACAATGATGCCTCAGTCCCCTTCAAAGTAGGCACTTTGGGACCTCACACAGTTCTCCCAGCATCTCTTCAAAACACTCTTTGTTGGAATTGTCATGAGCTGCCCTGTCATATTTTCCTGGAATTTCATTGATGATCTGAAATCTCTTCTCTTTCAAAGGTCATTTTAGTTTTGGGAAAAGCCAGAAGTTTCAGGGCACCAAAGCTGGCCAGGGAGGGGTGGAACTGAGTCACCTGGTTGATTTGATATTTCAACAAAAAGCTCTGCATGAGACTTGATGCATGAGTGGGCACACGGTCATGATGAAGCTGCCAATCAGCTGTTGTCCATAGCCATGGCCATTTTCGTTGTATTACATCTCTCAATTGATGAAGAATATTGAGGTAGTACTCCTTATTAATTGTTTGGCCTGGAGGGACATATTCATGATGGACAACACCTTCCCAATCAAAACACACAGCTAACATGGTCTTGATCTTGCTGTGACTTTGCCTCACCTTCTTTGGGCATGGAGAACCAGGCGAATTCCATTGGAATGGCAGGGCCTTCATTACCAGATCATAGCTGTAGACCCACCATTCACCTCTGGTTATGACCTTCCTGAGGAAATTGGTTCATCAGTAGCACTTTGAATAAAGTCATTAGCAACTATAGCATTATGTTCCTTCTGCTCTGGTAGCAGAAGCCACAGAACGAATTTTGTCAAGACACATTTCATGCCAAGACCTTGCATCAAAATCTCGGACACAGTAGTTTTGGACTCCCCAGATCAGCTTCTAGTTCTCGCACTCTCCGTCACCAGTCTTTGTTGATTGCAGCCCATACATGTTCAACATTTGCAGGTGTACTGTTTGTTGCAGGCTTTCCAAAACATGGATCACTTTCAACAGGTTCTCAACCATCTTTGAAGAGTTTGTGCCGCACTTTTATTTTTGCTGCACTCATTGCATCATCCCTGAAAGCCTTCCAAATCATGCAAATAATTCCTGCAGAGGAATATTCAAACTTCATGCAAAATTTGACTCAGCTTCATTGTTCTACTTGCTCATTTTGAACACGATGGCCACAAAGTACACATGCTCACTCAACAACATCTACCACCCCCACTGAATAGTACAGTGGAGTTGTCATTGTTCACACTCGCACTTTCCAGTCCACTCTCCTTGGCTGCCAGGTTACATCAATGTCATGTAAACCATTCTCATTATATTAACAATGGCTAGACTTTTTCTGGACACACCTCATCATATACTACCAAAACAAGGGAATAAACCAAGATAAATAACATAGGATCCAAGAAATAGAGGGTACAACCCAGGATAGATGTTACGCAAAATCCCAGACAATAGCCATGTAGCCAAGACAGCAGGTCTAGGTTAATATAGCATGGCCGAGGGCCTTGGGATGTTCCTGATTAAACAAACAAACAAACAAAACAACATAAGTGCATCTAATAGATTCTTGATACATTTGACTATGTGGAAAATATACGGGGTAAGAGTTTATGGTTGTTAAAAAATACAGAAACAATGAAAAAATTAAACAAAATAATTGAAGATATGATTAAGGGGAAAAAACCAACAAAATTAAAATGATCCAAGAATGTAAATATAATCTCAGTGCAATATTTGACTAATTCAAGAATACATTGTTCTGTGTGATAATGATTTAAACACAAATTGTGTTATAACTATCGTGGGAGAAGAGAAAAGGAGGTGTGGTAGTTTAAAAGAGAGAAATTCTCACTATGTATAAGAGAAAGTTAATAGATAATGCTCCAAATTGATCAGTCAATGCATAGCAGCTTAGAATATTGTTTAGAAATACATACATAAATACCAGAAGAAACTATAAAGTAGATGTGTCTAGGGAGAGCTACTGGGCATGGAGAAGAAAGCATGAGCTTCTGTTTTTTTGTTGTTTTATTTTGTAGTACTACTTTATTTTTTAAATTATGTGCATATATCACTTTATGAAACTAAAAATTGATTTTAAAAAAGTTAATGGCAGATACCATACTTTTCACCCCAATGCTTTGAGTGAAGTAATAGGGACATATGGCATCTTCAAATCATCACGACTATTCACACTGCTTACTGCTCCATAATGTACATTGGTCTTGAGCACATGATAATAAAGAATCCAGCCCTGGATGGTGTGGCTCGGTGGATTAAATGATAGCCTGTGAACCAAAGGGCCACTGGTTCAATTCCAAGTCAGGGGACATGCCTGGGTTGCAGGCCAGGTCCCCAGCAGGGAGTATGGGAAAGGCAACCACACATTGATGTTTCTCTCCTTCTCTTTCTTGCTCCCTTCCCCACTCTCTAAAAATAAATAAATAAAATATTTTTTTAAAGAAGCCAGTGTTTTTTCCCTATCATATGGAATAATTAAAATGCTAGCCATTTAACATGCATTAAAGTTAAGAAGCAGAGGCAAGAAAACCAGTCAGCAGCATCCAGGGAACTATAACATACTTAATAACATACTTAGTTCTTGAAATCATTCCTTGAGTAGTGGTATGTGTCAGGTGTCCAGAGACCAGGCCATGTAGTGATAGTAACTATCACCAGTAAGTCACTAGCATGAATATGAATTCAATTTTCCACTAATATCATTAAGAAATCAGAATGGGTTGTAAATAAGCTATGTATTCCTAAAATATAAAGCTCCGAAGAGGTTCTGTGAAATGAATTAAAAATGGAGGAGGATTTTAGTTAATAAATAATAAAACATTGAACATTTAACTTGGGAAAACAAGTACTAGGACAAATTCTGTTAAACACTGCTATATACAACATTTACATAAAAATGTGCAGAGATATTTTACAATGTGAACATTTTAAACCCATGACACTTGGAGGTTTCATGGGAGAAGTGACGGTCATCCCCTGATGTATCCAGGTTTGTTTATGTTGTCTCTATGGCTCAGTTCTGCCACAGCCAAGCAGTAAAAATCAAGTCAGAATCAGTAATCATGGCTACAATGGCTGCTGAATAGCTAAGATCCCTGGGTGAAGCTCCCTCTACATTCCCCTACAGTGAAGGGTGTCACTACATTTTAATTAACATTAGCACAGTTGTTTCAGAGGACTTGCAACAGTAAATAATGACATTTACAAAGAAAAGTGGATTAACAAAGGATCAAGACAGAAGAACTGTGCAGGGCATAATGGTAACAGCAGGAAATGCCTCTGAAAATTTGCCCTCATTTCTATAAATAAGCTATCCTAATGTTTTCTGTTAAAATGAGGAATTTACCTAAAAGGATCATAGCAAAGAAAGGAGAAAAGTACTAGGATAGATTTTAATTGAGTGAAAGTCAAATGGAAGAAATTAAACTTAAGACTTGCTTTATTCTTAGTTACATTCATAATGTAGTATATATATTTCATATGTATGTGAAGATAAAAATCCCTACTGTCTTCTTAACCTAGTGCACAAACTTCAAGATACTTAGTTGAAAGGGAATAAAATTCTTCTCATTTCCTGGATCAAATCCAATCTCTCAAACTAGGTAAAAAGAATTTGAGATAAGAAAATAACTTTCCAAAGAAAACAGAAAGATGTCTTGTGTTCTGTCAGAGAGGCTATGCTATCAAGAATGAAAGGAAGAAAGAGCTTGCTAAAACTTTTCAAACAAATACAGACAGTACTGCTTCGTCTCAGGATGAACTTTGAAAAATAGAATGCTTGTGTGCATGGTGAGGGAGAGAACCTCAAATACTGCCAGTTCACGTGTTCCAAAGAGGAAAAAAGTCTTATTTCATTGTAGTGTTCATGCCTTCATTTTCTACATTTTAAGAACAAGGAGTTGGAAAAAGCCCAGACAAATGAAAAAATATCAATGAAGATGTAGAAAATAAGAACTTAAATTGCAATGCTGTGGACAAAATACCATATTTAAAAATTTGAGGAAAAAAAGAAATGGTTTAGGCTTGAAGGAAAAAAATCTTTAGTGGTTACAATTTTCATCTCCATTTCTAAGGAAAAATGAACCAGGCAAATAGTTGGCAAATTTCACTTGCAAACAGGTAAGACACTTAAAATTTCCTGAAAGAAAACAAAAAGCCATTAAAACAAATACTGTCGGCTAACGAGAGGTTGTGAAATGATCAGAACCCACTGGTTTTCAGTAGGCAACAGATTATTCTTCAACTCACAGCTACAGTCTATTCACCCATCTTCCCACAGCATTTCATCCCCACAACCTTCTTCCACATCTTTTAGTGAACTCTAAGTTTTAAAGCTGGCATTTCAGTATAAAAATTGCTATCTTTCAGTTATTAATTAGAAACTACTATGATTCTGTCTCTAGATTTCTAGTTTTAAAAGACTTTCTAATTTTGGCATACTGGGACATACGATCTATTGGCATAATATATAGCCTAATTAGAAATTCCACCGACAAAGGAATTATAGCCCAAACTCATCACTATATATCTGGAGGATTACATGGAATTCTAGCTATGAAGGACAGTTTTCAAAGTATGAGGCTTAGATAGAACAAAGGTAAAAAAAAAATCCCGCCCTGGCCAGGTGGCTCAATTGGTTGGAACATCCATCCTGTACTTCAAAAGGCTGCACGTTCAATTCCTAGTCAGGGCACACACTTAGGTTGCGGGTCTGATATCCAGTTGGGGCACAAACAGGAGGCAACCAATGGATGTTTCTCTCTCACATCGATATATCTCTCTTTCTGCCCACCCCTCTCTTCCTCTCTTTCTAAAACCAATAAACTACCCCTGGTTAAGGATTAAATAAATAAAAATTTAAAAATCCCCATTTCAACACCACCCTTGATCCTTTAGCTAAGGGAAGGCAAAGCAAACCATAGGTAATGATGGTCAATGACAAGAGTTGAGTAACCATGATGTAGCACATAGTTTACACATGTAGGTTTAGTTATCTCCATTTACGCTGTACCTTTATTAAATAAAAATTATTTTTCTATTTTACAGATGAGGAAACTGAGACTCAGAAGCTCACACTTGTCCAAAGTCCGTTAAGTCCATAAGCAGTAGAACAAGAATTTCAATTTAGGCCTAATGGAAAGCCTATACTTTTGTTACCTTAGTGGTTCAGAACTTTGAAAACACTAGGGATCTAATTTCTATCATTTCTCAAGAATGTGTAGTGCTTTCCACTGTCACTGTGATTTTACTTTATAGGAACCTCAATTTTGATTCGAGACAAACTGCTGTAGCTTGTATGTTTATTAGCTTTGTAATTCAGAGGAAACTCCAGGTTTACAGTTCTACCATTGCCTTTTGAAACCTCATCACTTAATAAAACGTTCACTTGCTTTTGTCACCTTTTCCCTAACATTATTAATGAAGTTTAATTTTGAAATATCCATACTTTATGTGAGGACTCCCAGGACTACATGATCTCCTTTCCCTTTGCAGATTTATTCCTACTTAGGTAATGTCATTAAGGGCAGCTTGAAATCTTTGTATTTTCAAAGGTCACTGATAATGGCTTATCAATCCTGATAGTACTTCCGAGATCTGTATTGAAAACTATCAGAGATGTTAAAATCAAACAATTTTACCAAATATTATTTGGTATAGGATGGATGTCAAGTTTAATACATGGTAACTTTATTGAAATTGAATAATTAACACACCATGGTTAAAGTTTATACAATAATCGCTTATTTAAGTGGGTAAATTAGATGCTTCGTCTATAATTCACTGCTGTGGGTAGTATTTATATTTCCATTTTCCAGAATTTCATTTTACAATAGTTTAGTACTTAATTTACTGAAGAAAGGGGTTCATCTTGGGCGACTTTTAATATCCTGAGACATACAAGCTTTTTAAATCTTGAGATTTACTTCTAAAGATTTAACCAGATGTTATTTTCCTGTGTGACATTCCAAAATGGGCTCAACCATTCTGGATTAAAAAAAAACAAAAACAAAAAAATCAAGGCCTTTTGTATTTAAGAGAAACAAAAAGATGCGTAGAGACAAAGGAATATTTTCCAATTCACAAGACCGGGGAAAAAGTGTTCAAGACTCTTAAAAGAGCGTGAGTTTAATTGTTACAAATACATTTACCCTAAGTAAAACGCGGCAGAAATATTTTCAAAGCGCGTTTGGTTTTTGTAACATCCACCGGCAGATCTCTCTTTCCCAATACCCTGTAAGGCCTGTTCGTTCCTACGCGCCCTGTGTTGCAGTCCTGACGAAGTTTAGGAAACCCTAGGCACCTGCAGCTCTTCCACCGAAACCCGCCAGCGGCACAGAGTAGCGTATCGCTTCTCCCCAGCGTTCCAGCTCCGGATTCCGGGCCTTTTTGCACCGCGCTGTGAACATCCGGCTCCAGAAATTCGCGCTCCACAAATAAGAGCCATTCCAGGGAGGGGGACCCTGAGTCCGCACCGACGCTTCGCAAAGGTGTACGGGTCTAAAATAGAGGACAGCGACCCCGCCGCACAGACGAGACTCTTCTTCCTTCTAGGTAGCAGCGGCTGTATCGGAGCACCCAACCGACTACACCACAGGAGGGTCCAGCGCCCGGGACCGCGGAACCCCCACCGACCACGCCTCTCCTCTGCCGGAAGGGGGCGTGGCCTCGGGCCGGCGCGGCGTGACCGGCCGCTCCCGGAGTAGTTCCTTCGGAGCCGGGCCCGCAGCCGCGCGTTTCCGGCGCGCTCCCCCGCGTCCCACGTCCTGTGGTCTCGCCCGCCCTCGCTGCCATGTTGGATTGTGCTACCGCCGCCGCAGCCGCCGCCAAAGCCGCTGCAGCCGCGGAGGAAGGGGTGGAGGAGGAGCTGGGAGTTTAGCGCAGTCGCCGCAGTGCACGAACAACGGCCATCCGGCCAGAGCTCAGCCTAGAGAGGCCGCCGTCGGCTCCTCCTTTTTTCCTCCCCCCGGCGGCGGAGGAGTTGCGAGATGCTGAGCCTGTGACTCCCCTCCTCCCGTCTCTGTCACCGAGAACGGGAACGAGCGCTCGCCCACTCGCGGGAGAAGACGGCCCTGGACGCGCAGCCCTGCCGGCGTAACCATGAGCTCCGGCCAGCAGCCGCCGCCGCGGAGGGTCACCAACGTGGGCTCCCTGCTGCTTACACCGCAGGAGAACGAGTCCCTCTTCACTTTCCTCGGCAAGAAATGTGTGGTCAGTTGCCGAGACCCGCGTCGCCCCCGCCGACGTTACCTCACGGGCCGGGGCTTGAGGGCCAGGAACTGGGAGTGGGGAAGGAGGCGAGAGCGGTGTGGGAGGGTCCGGCTGCCGGCCAGGCCTACCCCCGGCCCGGTGTCGGCGCCCTGGCCCCACTCCTTAGGTGCGGGCCGTGCGGGCCGCGGCAGCTGGACGCTGACTCCCAGAGCAGCCTGGGAGCAGGGAAGTGTCACCTCCGTTGGCCTGTCCTGGATCCCTGCTTGGCTGGGTCCGCACCCTTTGCTGCTGCTTCAAACTTTACTCTCAGGCCCCAACAGGAATGTCTTCTTGCAAGAGCTGCTGGGTCTTAGTAACCTGGCTCCTGCCCTGGCCATCTCTTCGCCTCTTACCGTTTGATCTAGGGGTACCTTTCTTCACAATGCCAGAGGTTTCAGGAGTGGGTGGGTAGGTGGGGATTGAAGCCCAAATATGAATGAAGCGGACCATGAAGTGCGTTTCAGTCCCATTTTAGAATTTCGGAAGGGAATAAAGTGCATCGGTTCAGGACCGGGGCAGGAAATGCTACTGCTCCCCATTGCAGAGACACAGGGTTTATTTCTCCAGGAATCTCCCCGAAGCCTGGGGAGATTTCTACACTCCCTCCAACTGACTTTTTTTCTTTCTTTTCCTTTGCCTTTTTTCTTTTTTGCATCGGTGGGAGGAGGTGCTCCTTTCCCCACCATGCGCAGGGGAACCACAATCTATAGTAGTTCGTGGCCTTTTGGGGCCTGCAAATGATTCTTAAGTTTGTGTTGTGCGGCCTGTTCCGACCCCAGATGGCTGGTTGGGAGCAAGTAGCTCTGCTGTGGGAAGGGGAATGTGTGTTGTTGACGGAAGCATTCATTACATTGGCTGCTGGCACTTCGGGGGTGGGGAGGTTCTACTCCTTGGTGTAGGCCTTGTCAAGTCGCATCCTACTGCGGTGGCCTGGTTGAACTGTAGTTGAGTTTGCTGAAACGCTGTTTGATTCCTTTCCTCTCTGCTTGTTAGCACCTGCAGAGTATGGAACCCAAGAGACACCGACAGAAATGTCAACAGAACAGTTTTAAAACTTTGTATAGTAGTGTTAAATATGCCAAAACAGGGACACCTGCTTAAAAAGTCAGGTTTAGACAATTTCTGGAAAGTTACCGGATTGTTAACTTTATAAGAGCCTACCCTTTGTTTCCTGCCCCATGCCATTGCAGATTGAAATCAGTACATTCAATTCAGATGTGTTTCATATTTCAGAAGTTAGCCCTTAAAGAGCCTACCTGAGTTTACTGATTAGAAGAATGAAATAAGAGGTGTGGCTTAAAATCAGAATTTTTTGGAAACAACTTTAGAGATAGTCAAGTCCACCCCCGTACCCCAGCTTTTTAAACAAATGAGAAAACTGAGCCAGGGAGCCTAAGTCACACAGCAATTTAGTAAGGTAACCAGAACTGGAAAACCAGGACTCCTGATGCCTAGTCTGTTGTACTTTCCACTACATCATGTTGTTTTTTAGAAGGGTTTTTCTTTCTTGTTATTGATTTATTCCCAAAAGTGGAGTTAAAAGAATAATCACTTTTTTAACCCAAAATGAATGTAAAGTGTAGGGTTCTTAAAGCAGCACTAATTTTTTTCATATTTTTCAATTTAGGAAAATCTCCATCACTTTAAATGTTAAATTATTTGCAAATGAAGAATAATTAAAATATTGTTGCTTTATTACTTTTGCTGTCAGAAAGGAAGTAGTTATATGTACTATGTTTTACATACCAGACACATTAGCTTTATGCAGGAAGGACATTACAAGTATAATGACTAATTACTCTGTCTAACCTGTAAGGTTTACTGGTTTCAATAAATGACAGATGTGGAAGAATACTGTGGTAAAGATAGTGTTGCTTACTGGTTAGTGTAAGTGAATTGCCAAATAAGCTGTCTGTATTCAGCGCTCAATTTCTTTATGTCATCTATTATTAATCAGCTTTACCTTTTGAATTTTTGTCATTTAAAACTACACTGTTGTAGTTATCTGCATTTCTGGTATGGAGTTATTGCAAAGATTAACTTTAAGTTTGACTCTTCCAGTTATTAGAGAGTAAAGTAGGATTATTGTAATTTTTGGAACAATTTTTTTCCTTTGCTAGCTATGCAGTTTTGTTGTTGTTGTTCTTTAAGATATTACTGAAATACATTCTTTCATTTAAAAAAATTCAACGTAAGATTTACAGGTCAGATCGAATTTGTTAAGCAAGTGTATTCAGAGGAATAGTTACGGGGCCAGCGCTCAGGCATTCCGTCCCTTTACTCAACCAATATGCATTAAGTAACTAAATGTTGAGATCAAAACCAGGGTTGATGCCTATCCTCAAGAAGCTTTCTGTGTAAAAACGGGAAACATATGTGTAAACTGACGAGGTAGTCAGTGCTTCAGAATGATGTATAAGAGGCTGCGTATCCCAATGGAAAATGTCTTTCTTTGTAGTTGGCAGAGCTTGGTTCAGACTCATGCTGTCACTTTGAACAAGTATCTTAAGCTCCCTGTCCTAAAAGTGTTTTTCTCATCTCTGAAATAGGGATACTATTTTATGTGGGTGGGGGTGTATATTAGGAGGACTGTATATAAATATATGGGTGCTATTATTTTTATAAAGATTTGGGGGACCAAAAGAATTTGAGTAAAAGCTTTTTAGAATGGGCTACACATGGACATTTAAGATTAGTAGGTATTTCCCCCTGGGTTGATGGGAGGTAGGAAATAGCATGGAAAGTCAGGGACCTGCTAATATTGTAGTATGTTGCGGATCAGGGAGGGTTTCTTCTTGGGTTCTCAAATTAGGTATGCATTGGAATTATTTGTAGATTATATTAACATGCATATAGCTAGGCTGAATTCCTAGATAATCAAATTTGGTGGGTCTGATGTGGAACTTACTCATTTCTATTTGTAGGAGGCTTAACAGAAGACTGTACTATGTATCACAGTTTGAGAACCCCTGCTGATGTTCGCTGGGTTTTGATAGGGTGATAATCTTGAAGTACACTGGCAATGTTAATAGATTTTCCCTCAGTCTTTGTTCTGTATTTTGTGAGGTCAGGTTAAAGCAAGTTCTTTCAGTGCAGCATTTCTCTAGCCCCTTGAGATACCAATGTGTGTCTCATAGATGTAAGCGAGATACAGTTCAAGTATTGCAACAGTTAATGGGGAACCACAAGATAAAGATCTGACTTTCAGAAAGTTTGGGGAGAAAGGTGAAGGCATGATAGAAGGTGGATTGAGGATTGTGACTGCAGACAAAGGAGGTCAAATTAAGGGTTTACAGTTGTCTGTGTGAACTGTGATGAGGGCCTGAATTAAGGGAGTGCTGCTGGGAATTCAAAGACAATTAAAAAGACTCCAGTAGGATTTCTTCCCCCTTAGGTAAAGAGAGTTAGGGAATAAAGGCAAGTATAGCCAACAGAAGTCTTATGCAGAACTCTCTCACTAGATAAAAATATGCCTAGGTGGTATTTGAGACTTTATTGGTCATTGGTTTCATGGAGAAATTGAATCTTCAGTAAATCTATTGTTTTGTCACAGTTTTTAAAAGTAGATTTTGTGAAAGTTGAGGTTTCATTCAAAGTTATATGTAATATATTCAATATGTGTTATGTACTTTTACATAAAGTAAGTAGTTCACTAGCTGGTAATATTTTCTGAGAACAATTAGGAAGAGTTAAATAACAAGATTATCAGGTCTTGTTTTTGTAGTTTGTTGCCTTTCATGTAGTGTGATTTAACTTATTTTCTATAAACAGCATGTGCTGTCTTGCCAAGTAGAGTTTAATATATAGTCCTGAATAAGAAATTAGGTAAGGATTGGGAAAAATAAAATCTTATACTAGCCCTCTGTAATCGTCTCTGGCTTAGCAGTGTTGTTGACAATGACCTTTCTCTGCTATCTCACCTGGTTGGTTTGTTGTAACATTTAGTGATACCATTTTTATTAACTAACTTGAATCTTCATTTCCTTAAATTCCTCAGCACTTGTTTTAACTGGCTTACATTCTTTAGGTATTTTTTTTTTGTTTTCTCTCCCTTTATATATAGTTCTGGGAGATAACACCTTATGTCTATTTGGTCTTCCATGTATTTTTTATATCACCTAGCTACAGATTACTGAATATATACTGAGTTGTTTTAATTCTAACTTGTTTATTACTCAGGAACTCATTCAGCATTTCTCAGTGCTCGATCAGGTTATTAAAACCTTCCATTTCTAATGCAGATGGTATTTGGAAATAAGTCTTCATTTATTAGGAAAACAAATGCTGCTTTAATGCTGCTGCCGATATAGGTGGTAACAGTAACTGTCCAACAGTTACTTGTTTCTGTTCTAAGTGTTTAAATAGGTGTAAAGGGAAGAGTTGCCTAGAGGGATCATTGTGTTGAATTAAGGCAGTTAGGGCAAGGAATGTATTTCACCTTGAGTAATGTGAAAGGAAAAAGGTTAAAAATTCATGAGATTTGGAATATACAAAGATGAGAAAACAATCTTGCCTGGTATGGAGGGAAAAAGTGACCACAAAACTGTCATACAGGGTAGACTATGATAGAAGCACGGGAGAGTCAGAAAAATCCAGCAGATCTGGGTTATATATCCCGTTTCTTGTTCTTAGCTCTATATCAGTGATTTTCAACCTTTTTCATCTCATGGCACACAAAAACTAATTACTAAAATTCTGTAGCATACCCAGAAATGTATTTTTTGTCGATATGAAGCACTTAGAATACCTGACACTTATAAAGTGTCCTCAGAGTTTGGAAAAGCATATGAAAGAATGTTATCACTGGTATAGTACCATTCCTGTTACCAGCAGAAGGGTTTTAAAGTGAAGTTATCAACTCTATATTGCATTTATTTGGATTTAGGTAAGCTAATTCTAATAATTTTATTTGAAAGCACTTAATTATAGTCCCTGGTGGGGTAGCTCAGTTGGCTAGGCTCTAACCATTAGAACATGTTCCCGGTGTATCAAGATTGCAGGTTTGATCCACAGTCAGAGCACATACAAGAATCGACCAGTGAATGCATAAATGAGCAGAACAACGAATAATTATTTCTCTCTCTCTCTCAAAACTCAGAAAAAATAAAAGTCAGTTAACTGCAGTGTATGTAAACTAGAGTTACAGTAGTAGCTGGAACTAGACTCGGGGAAGTTCTGGGCGGCTTTAGCCCCCGCTGGCTGCTGACCAAAGAGGAGAACGGGGATACTGGCATA